>JAVHNF010064601.1:29694-40868 GCA_034783455.1 Micropsitta finschii
GAGAAGAACTTTACAACTCAGCCTTTGCATCCACCTATAGGATTCTGACATTTGCTAAAGTAGTAGTGAGGGCAGCTTCTTCACAGTGCTCCCCCTGGGAAACACCACATTCAGCAATTCCTGAAGTACAGTTTCTAATTATATTTTCATACTGTAATGCTGTCTGAAATGCAAATTTGATGACAGAATAATTCGATCCATGTAAAATAATTACAAAATTACTGTTTCTCAAATCTCAACTCATACTCCCTGCTATTTAAGAAGATAAATTTAACAGCAGTGAAAGTACAGCCAAAACATTGTCTATTTTTTTAACTGTTATCTGACTATAACTGTCTGCACAGATTTTGGCTCACCATGGAAGATTACTTCTAAAATATGACTACCAAAAACATTCCAGAGTTAGGATTTTTGTTGCTTTAGCTTGGAACCGACAACCAGGTCAACTTTTATTTTGTATTCAGAGTACCATACACATGGCATCTGCTTTTAATTGGAAAAGCAACTGTTCGTTAAAATACCAAATCTGTATTGCAGCTCAGTTATCATTTAAACCAGTGCTGCTAATGTTGATGCAGGACATTAAATTAGCACAATGTAATGATTTTTAGCAGGGTGGAAACCAACTTCTGCAATATGTAATTTAAGAGCCTGAAATTCCATAATCCTGTATCAGTTCCCAGTGACAATTCTTCCCCCCTATACAGGGGATTTTATTCCCCTTGAATTATTGCCTTGAGTAACAGACCTTTAAAAAGACAGAAATCTCATTCTGTTTGAAAAATGCAAGAAGGAGTCAGCATTCTGCTCTGCAAGGGTTTTTTTAGGTTTTATTATGCTTCTAACCTAAATTTAGATTGTCATTGCCTATCAACTCAACCAGAACAAGGTAGAGCAGACGAAAGGCTTGAGTGTGTTACTGTTACTAGGCTAGAGACATCAACAGATCATGGTTTTTTTTAATGTCCCTGTCTGTATCCAGTTGTGTGAGAAGTGACTTAAGGAGATTTCAGTCCTTCTTTTAGCCAAGATATTTCCTAAGGTGAAACGCTTGAATTCTTTAGGAATTCTCGGTTTCCTCACCCTTCTCCATGGACAAGGAGGCTGTCAATAGAAACCATCTCCTCCTTGTGTGTGTGCAAAGGGGTGACATTTGTAATTGATATGAAGGCTGATGGGAGGTATGAGAAGAAGGTGGTTTCTCACCAAGCCCACATTACATTTTTCTCTTTACGTCAGAGGATTTCAAGTCCAGCTAAGCTGGCAGTGTCACGGTTGCGGCGTTGGGCAGAGGATGAGGGATGGGCGGCTGCCACCTTCCCCCTCTCTCAGAGGCAGAAAGGAACCTACAGGCCGTTTGCTCTTTTCTTACGGTGGGTCAAACCATGGCAGAGCAGAGATTTTGGGATGCTTGGCATTACATTGCCTGGCAACTTCACACACATCCAGGATAAAATCCAGGTGTCTGTCAAAAGGATTTGGTACACAGCTGACCAGCAAAAACGAGAGCACGAAATCACTGAGCAGAGGCAGGCAGCTGCGGGACAACTCAGACACTGTCCCCTGCCCTTCCCCTCTGCCTTTTCTTCCAGCTGCACACTCTGGCACTGCCTGCAGCTGCCTGCCTGACCACATCTCAGCCATCCCCACCTCTGGGGCTCAAACAAGCCTGTGCTGATGGGATTCCCAAAGCCCCCAGATGCTCAAAGAGAGGGGACAGAGTTGGTCACTCTGCCAAGCAGGACACATCCCTGTGAAACCTCAGCAGCACTTACCAGCTGCCTCCTGCCACAGCATGGCTGGGACCCTCCTTGCAAAACATGAAGGAATTTATCATCCTTCTCTCTCAGGTCAAGCTACAGCTTTTTAAAGACTTGCTCAGTATCACTAAAGCAAGATATGTCTGTTCCAGCTGTTTATAAATATTTCTAATTAACAGCTCTTCAGCAAAAGTTGCATCAATTATTTTTGCCCTTGCAGGTGTTTTCAAGACATCGAAAGCTACAGGACACTCTATGCAAGCCTAAATGAATGAGGTGAAGCCCCAACCCCTGCTGAGCATCACTGCCACACCGACAACTCAAGTGAAACCTGGCAGGCGACTGCAGCTATACGTGGAGCCAAATTCTCCAGACTTGAAGTTAATGACATTTCTTGAATGGCAGGTGCCACTCATCAAGAATCAATCCCCAGATTCCATGCCTCAGTCCTTCACTGGACTTACCCCACTTGTGTAAGCTGGTGAACAAGCAGACCTAAGAGGCCGGTGGGTCGCATCAACTGCCTCCCCTTGCCCTCCCCTCCTGCCCCACTCCACAGATTCCGGGGAGACCCCCCATGCAGGTGAGGGGCACGGACCACCATTGGCCAAAAACAGCTCCCCACACTGGTTTGCACCCCTGTGAGAACACTGAGACTCCCACTTCCCCTGGGAAGGCTGCACATGAGGTGCTAGCACTTCCACGGGGAAGCTGCAAGGCTCCTGTAAACCTTGGTTAAACTCACAAGGAGCCAGTCAAGATTCCTCATGCACTGATATCAAGTAAAGAATTTAATAAAGGAAATTAAAAATATTCCAGCCTCCCTAAACATTGATATTATAGGCACAAGAGATAAATTAGAACGAGCATATGAGATAATGGCAAGTGGAATGTTTTAGAGGTTTCAGATGCATTTATCCTTGTTGCTCTGTTAAGAATACCAAATGCAGTGAAATCCACAGCATTAAGCCACAACTTTCCTTACAGAAGTGCTTTCAGTTTTAACCTCTGCCTTGCCTCCCCTTCTGAAACAATTGCTTCTGCTGCATTTGATCACAATTGAATAATTTTCATAGCATTTTTTTATCTTTTATTGCTCTGTGTTTCAAATTGTTTTGTAGCTCCGTGATTGTTTCAGAGTGGCAACTGCTTTAGAAAATCATTACCATTATTGATAAACCCTTTGAACTTTGGGAGGAAGGGAACAGGAGCATATAATTAGAGAAGATAAGAATGATCGGGCATACTTTTCCAGGAAACAACGCACATGATGCTTCAGCTGTAATCTGTTCTTAAAATGAATCTATATATTTCCACACAAACTCAGGCTGTGGCACTAAACTTCAGAAGCCCTGTGCTCTCTTTTCCCACAACAGCCCCCTCGGAGTAAGTGTAATACAGAAACAGACCCAAACCCACTCTTCTTTTTACAAAAGGGCCCAAATCACATTTCATTTTTCAATGACCGTGATGCTGTTCATGCTGCAGTTCTTTTTTTTTTTGGCTATTCTAAATGCTCTCAATCCACAACAGAAAAAAAAGGCAAACCCCAAGCCGTGTGTGTGCATGTGAGGGGCAGGGTAAAAGCCCGTGTTCAGCAGTGCTGCTCTCTGGGCATGTTTCAGACAATTTTTCAGGAAGCTCTTGATCCTTCCCTTTGTAAACACTACACGGTCAAGAGTGCCGCGTGCCCCAGGAGAGGGACAGAAAACCCGGGAGCGTGCGGGGACTCTGTGTGAACAAAGATGGTTTAAAGACTCAAACTTTGGGAGTTGGATTTCAAGCTGTTCCTGACTGCATCGGCTGCTGGTTTCCCCCTCACAGAACAAGTTGGGTACAAACCCGCCTGAATTGGGCAGCATTAAAAACCTAATTTCTAAGTTCCAACAGAGCTATAGAGATGCCCAAATCAACAGAATACCTAAACAGAATTTAACTCCTGAACGCATTAGCCTCGGATTACTCGTGTTCATTTGTATTCCTAAAGTGTCAAATGAGAACAATATCATTTTCTTCTCCTTCCATGGATCATTAATCTAAATTTAAGTCCGCTTTGCAGTCTGCACACAGAATTAGTAACTGGAAGCTGCTTTGCATTTATCTGATAGTGCCGGGCTTGTTCATCAAGGCAAACTTCCAGCCAAAACAAACAAGTGAAAAAAAATACCAGTCCCGATAAGCTGCTTTCTATTCTTTTGTTTGTTTTTCTTTAAGGAACAAACACGAAATACCTGATGAGAACATAAAGCAAGCGGTTACCTCACACTGCAGAAATGCAAGTTTTTAACAGTCCATGCTCTGGCAGCCTCTGAGAAGCGGCGGCGGCGGCAGCGGCAGCGGCAGCGGTGGCGGCGGGGATAAATCCAGCATCCACCGGGTTCTCACACGGCTTTGACTGCGCGGCCGAAACCGCAGGCTCTGCCTCCAGCTGACGTCAAGGCGGCTGTCACATGGCCAGGCGCAGGCCCCGGGAGCTCGGGTTGTCCTGGCAACCCCAGCCCTGCTCCGAAATGATTTCAATAGGTCATCTGTCACACTGCGCGCACGCCGGACCAGCGCGGCCGCCCGCACAACCCAAACACACGGCGCTCGCTGGAGCGGGCTGCGCCGGGGAACGGTCCCATTGCGGCACCCTCCTAACCCTGTCCCCATGAGAAAATGCAACTCCCTCTTCCTCCTGCATCCCCAGCCTCTGACAGAAAGAACCCCTTCACCCAGCAAAAGGGTGAAAGCTCTGCCCTCCATGTGTGCCAGGGCACCTCGGTGATGCGCAGCCGGGCGCTGCACCGGCTAGCTAAAATTAGGGTCTTTCAAAATGACACACAGCTGGGGCTTTATTCATAGTCACAGAGACGCACATTTGGTCACCAGCATCTCCGCGCGGGTTTGGGGTGAGGCAGCAGTGGTCCTTAATGAAGTGATGTGGGGCAGCAGCCGTGTGGGGCTGCTGGCCAAACCCCCAAGGTTCATGGCCAGCTTGGCCTCAAGTCCGTGAGCCTTGGCCACCAGCCCTTCCTTCTCACCTGCCTGTGATGCTTCTCCTGCTGCTCCTGGCAAAACATCCCAGGAAGGGGACAAGGCAGTGCCTGCCTCCACCTGGCTCCGACTCACCTCTGCAGCCTTATGCTGCAGGCAGAGACATGACACCAGTGTCTCAGATTTCTTTGTAACTCTAGCTGAAATCCACTTCTTCCCCCAAATTTCCTTTTTCTTCCCTGCACGTTGCCTTACCAGAGCCCCGCAGCACATGCACACACCAGGGGCAGAACACAGGAGAGGCCAGGAGGAGAGAAAGACATTCACCTGCAAGTGTCAGCAACAGGAAAATGCTCCTGTACTTCTCTATCTGAGCTTGTGATAGTTACTGACCAGTGCCCGGATATGAAATACCAGGAACAAACTGCAGTAGACAACTCTGGTGAAAGTAGAAGCAGATGTAAAGCCACATGGGGTCTGCAAATGCAAACACTGGGGCATCCTCAGCTGAAGTTGACTTTGGCCCTTCTGCAACAGGCAAAAGAGAAAGTATTAAAAAGGAAAAGACAATCTGGGATGGTGACGGGGTGCTGGGAATGGCTTCCCCCATCCAAGGCAGAGGGAGGATGATGGGAACACAGACTAGTGGACAGTGCAGGGACTACAGAGCCCCACTGCCCTCCTCCGCATTCCCTCTCTAGCGTGAGAGCGGCAGGCACTTGGGACATTTAGCTCAACACTAACAGCCCGTGCTGGTTTATGCAGCATTTATTGAGATGTGCATCTCTCTCTCCAGCACAGCTTACAAACCACCTTCCCAGCACCATCACCATGCTGGGGCTTCCTGGGGCCGTTCATATTTTGGGGGCAAAGGCCTCTGGGGCCATAAGCTGCCTCCCAGGCCTCAGTGCAAAGCAGTGAAGAGGGCTTAGCCTCCATGCCTTAAAAATATTCATAATTTGCTGGGATACCTATGACTCTTTAACAGAACAAGAATAATGCAATGAATTTAAAAAGCTCCACTGATTACTACATGTTATATATAATCACACATATTAAGCCAGTATAGAAGGCTGAAACTTCATGTTTTACCACTGGTAAAATTGTACCATAACATACGGATATATTTTTTTTTTTTTTTTTTCACTTAATGACAACGGTTGTACAATACAACAGAAAGTTGGGAATTGCCATTTTAAAAGATATCCCTCAACACTGCCTAGTGCATTACTTCCTGTTAGTCTGTCCAAAGTGTGTGCACCTGGGGGAGATTTTAATGGGTTTTATTCTCCTAAAGTCCCTTCCACAAAAGTGAACCACACAAGACATGAATTTTAATGGCCACAAAACTTTTCAATAGCCATTCTGCTGATGCCCTAAAGGACCGGTGGAGGTGTCCGGGCAGGGTTCCCCTGAGCTCGCCACACAAACCACCCAGGGACCTGTGTCCGCTCCGTTCCCAGTTAAGTCTGGTCCCCCACACCTACAAACACACGGTTGTGCAGAGCACCTCCCTGTTCCAGCATGAAAATAACCCTTTCACTCTCTTTCATGGGGTATTTCCACTGCAGGACAAGAGCTCAGAGGAGTTTTTAAATCATGCAGATGTTTATAAGGAGGCACTCATTATGTGTTGTGAAGGTCGTAATTTTCAGCCAGTTGAAAGATGCTAAGTGAAAAAAGAAAAGACCAATGCTCTGAAAAATATATGGTAACGGCAGTCTGAAGTGTGCTGCTCCCAGTTCCCAGGGCTGATCAGTGGTCCTGCTGTGCCTTCCCACAGGTGGTGGCTGGGGATGGCTCCACAACAGGGATATTTTCTGAATTTGTGACTGAAATCTCTGCTTCTCCCCAGCACTTGCTGTAACCCACCAAGCTTCCCGGGACAAGGAGCAAGGGAGACCTTAAACCACACAGACGGACACAGAAATGAAAGCAATGGCATTCATCCCTTGGAAAGCCAAATCCCCCTAAAAGTGTCAGACAAGCCTATATTCCCCGAATAAGCTTAACTTTTCCACAGTAAAGCCCCCAACATCAAACCAGTCTCTTTTGTAGTGTCAATCAACCAAGTGAACGCAAAGCAATGAGACATGGGCACTGACTGGAAAAATACATAAAAGATATTTAAAGGTTGAAGCCTGCTGAGAAACAAATGCCTTGCATCCACCTGGGACCATTGTACACTCACACTCCTCCTCCTGCTACAGGGACATGATGCATCATGGGGAAAGGTCTCTGTCCTGCATTTGAGACAGAGGAGAGGTCTCTGTCCTCCTCTCTTCAACCCCTCCACATCTAGGGCCTGTGGGGAGCACTACCAGGGCACATGAGTTGATTAGCTCACCCTTAGTGTGATGGACACTGTCAGACTGATGAACACTGACTGCAGTAATGTGTGTTATATATATATCATAATATATACATAGATATATGTAATACATAAACCTGCCTATAAAATACATGTATCAGCACCTCTATAATAACTTACACACAAATACAGTGTTACAAGGTGGGACACAATCCAGTATTTCCTCTCCTACTTCTTTTGTCTCTGCAGAGCTAACAATAGATAACATTTGTTTGCCCATAAAATGGAAGACATGCAGGGAGCAGAAACTCTATATGGGTTGATCTTTGAACCCACAGAAGACTAGATCTTCCCTGGTATCAGTCCTCACTCTCAGAAAGGAGCCATATCCATGTAAGCAGCTGAGAATCTACTCTTGGCTTCCCTCTGACCGAAACAACACTTAGAAAAGTGCTTCATCTTGAAATCTTCCCTCAAACATCCATGCCTTTTTTTTTTTTTCTGTTTTTAAAAATAAAATTAAGAAAAAAAAAGCAAGTAGGCATTATTTTAATGTTATATATATACAAACCCACATGTATTTTGCTGGCCTCTGCAGCTTGCTGTTTGAAAGAGTGGCTAATGTTTCCATTGGCATCAGCTACACAGATAAAAAAGAGACAGAAACAGGGCTCAGCAAAATGTCGTTATGTTGACTTTTTCTTTTGTAGAAAAACAGGGTGGAAAAAAACCCACAGGAAAAGACATTTTAGTTTTGATACAGCTAACGTGGCACTACCAGCACAGGGGGGTTGAAATGAAAACAAGAAGGGAAAATGGCTCAGCCCACCCTGTTCACTTACGGTGGCTCAGTGAAAGAATTATTGTTAGAGTCAAATCAGGTGGAAGATGGTTTCCCAGGAATGCAGCAGTGTAAGAAAATCCTAACCTCCCCATATATCTGTCATGGCTCTTTAGTGAAACTAATTCTTGCTCCCAGGAAGCATGAATGAAGGAAGCTCCCTTTCAGAAGCAATACCTTTGGGTTCCTGTACAGCACCAGCAGCTTTGCAGATTCACTCAGCACCCATTTTAGCCACTGGACTGGAGTGCTGGGAGGGTGTGAGCATCAGCAGTGAGGACCTGTTCCCAAGCAAAGATATCTGACGGGTGCTGCTGAGGGGTGGTGGAAGCTCTTGCACCTTGAGTTAGATTTTTGTGATATATTCTGTAGAAAGTATCGCTTGGTCTGCAACACTTTTTCTGGCATTTGAGCCTAAATAATGCCATCATCTACCATTAGGCAATATTGTGTTGAGATATGCAATAGCTTCTCACATGGCCTTACAAAACTTTCGCTTGCACCTGCCTCCTCACAGAAGCTGATCACTTTTGGGGCTGGTGCACCTCTTCTGTGTCTCCTCCCTTATACCAACGTCCCTACATCATCTCCTTTTCTGCCCATTCTCCTGGATTTCCCCTGCAATGCCCTTTAATTCAGCCTCACTCTTCACTGCTTGTTGGTTAGATGGGAAAGCATCTTGAGCCACGAGCAAGATGGAACTCACTTTCTGCCACTTTGCACGTTTCCAGGAGTACATCTACTCTGGCAGCTAAAAGGAGCCAGGGCCTATTCCCTTCCCTGGAAACTTGGTGTCAGAATGTCGCTGAAGCCTGCAGTGCTAAGTCTCTCCCCCAACAGGGTGGCCTCATCCCTTCATGTCTGTTAGGAAGGACCTCAGGCCTGTGCTGTCCCCCAGACCACAGCTGGGAAAGCAAGAGGAATTGAGGTTGGCCGCCACATCATTTAACCTCCAGGGAGTAGCAAGTGTGCTGGATGCAAATTACCCTTGCAGGGATCCCACCTCAGTGGTACTGAAGCACCAGAAGACCAGCTCAGAAACATAAGAGAGCAGATGGAAACAGAAATATTCTTAGCTGGAAAAAATTCCCATCATTTAGCAATCATGATCAGTACCTCCTAAGGGACCAGCCAGAAGACTTTGCTGCTGAATGTGAATGCTTCCCATTAATGGATGCACTTGAGTGGTGTGCACTTATCTGGGGGCCAAACTGAAAGAAAACAGGGAAAAGTCATTTGGATCAAACAAGAATTGATTTCTTGGCAGCATGCAGGGAGAAACAAATGCACTTTGGATCAAAGAAAATGTTTGGGACGCTTTTAAAACAAACCAAGGTTATTTGGAAACAAAGGTCTTCATCTGCAGTGGGGCTTCAGCAAAGACCTGTGTGGGCAGGGGGGGTCACCGTCGCTTGCCCACAGGCAGTCACCCTCCCCTGTCCTTGGTGACTGCCTGGCCAGGAAGCACAGCCCACCCTCTCCTCCCAAACTCTGCACAGTTTAACCTAAACTGTCTCATTTGGACTGAATTTGCTGATTGCTTCCAGTGCCTGAAAGCAGCACTTTCTGGAGAATAATTGATTTACCAATTTTTCCCCCATACCAAATTAATACTTCAGGTAGTGATTTACCCCTTACCCCCTTATGAGGATCTCTGTGGTCTCACAATAACATTTTCTAATTGTCTGGCTCTTCTGCGTCTCCTCCTTGCTGTGTGGAAGTCACATCTGAGCTGCAGAGATATTAAGATCCTGACCCAAAGTCATCTAAGCACATGGATAACCTTACGCTGGCTGGGATGTTACACGTGTGCTTAAGTATTTGCTGGATCAGAGCCCAAGTTCCTGACACCATCATGGAAACCAACCATGCACACAGCGATAGTGAGTGAAGAAAAACAAAGAAACAAGATAGAAATACCCTTTTGCTCCCAAATAAATCTTTCTCCACTAAGGAGAAAGGAACAGAAATCAGTGACAGGAATTCGGTCATCTGTATTTTAGTCCCACCTATATGAAAAAAGAACATTTCCAGTTTTTCAAAAAGTGTTTGCAAGTGTTTATCACACTTGGCAAATTTCAAATGTTTTTTGCTTTTTTCTTCTTTTTCTTTTCCTGTACTTCCACTCCCTATTTTTCTTCCCCCTTCCTGGAGTTGCTGCTATCCACTCCTGTGTAGTTTATCTTATCCAAGTAGCTGCTATTATTTAATTTGTAGTAACAAATCACCAGCCTGCACACTCAATGGAAATACTGTACCACACTCCTGCAAAATGTACCAGTGTGTGAATAGCCCCATTTATTAAAAAATTAAACCTTTAACATGGTGTTTCACTGCCCACGCTCAGGAACGAGAGCGTGACGTTATCCTTCCTTCATGGACACATCACCATCCCAGCAGTTCCCATGGCTCCAAAGAGCTTGGAGGCAGGTCAGCTCTTGGCACTGGAGACCTGTTTTCCTCTGCAGTGGTGGTTTGCAGCCCACTCCAGGGAGCCCAGCTGGTGCCTGTGTGCACATCCCTGCAAAGCAGGCTGATTCCTGCACCCTGCCCCTAAAGAAACTCCCATGGTGGGTCTTCAGGCTGTGCTTGACACTGCTCCCCCCTCGCCCAGCCCCAGCTTGACACCCAGCCATTACCTGCCCATGGGGAAAATCTCACCTGGGTTGAATTTATCCACAATAAAAATCTGACTGTGCTCTAATTCCTTGCTAGTCCTGGCCAGGACATGTTCATGTCCTTCCCAATCACCCAGCACATCCTAACAGTCAATCTCTGCTCCTCAGCACTAGATGGGTACAGCCTTGCTTGGCTTTTTATCAGTGGTCAGGCAGGGTCTGGAGCAAAACAAAAAGGTCAGTTCAGAAGAAAGCCCTGGACTTTTGCTCTTGGGAGTAGAACTCACTGTCCTTGCACGCATCATTATACAGTGTTCCTGGCAGGCGCTTCCTTAACTTCTTCCTCCACAGATAATAAAGGTTTCCTACTGTCAGTAGCTGCTGAGGAGATTGATAGGAATGAAAGCATTTTTGGCATCAGTTTTCTGGCTTACACCAGGCATCTTTACCCCTTCCTTGATAACAAGTAGTTTTCCCCTTTCTCCCTTTGATACCAAAGAGGTAAATGGTGATAAATTTGTCATAGATTTCCTAAACATAGGAGTAGGAGCTGAAGGGGATATTGTGCTGGTACATGGAGAATCCCTGCTACTTCAGCAGCAGCTCTTCTCAAGCTAATTGGGAGGATTGACTCTGGCAGCAGCCCAGCCAACTGCATCCCTTCACAT
>JAVHNF010064601.1:53646-63694 GCA_034783455.1 Micropsitta finschii
CCGATCTCTCCCGGTACCATCCCGCTATCACCCCCCTACAACCGGTATCACCTCGGTACCGCCGGAACAACCCCGGTACCACCGGTAGCACCCCGGTATCACCGGTAATACCGGTACCACCCCGCTACCTCCGGTATCACCCCTCTATCACCCCCGTATCACCCCGGTACCTCCGGTATCACCCCGGTAACACCGGTACCACCGGTACCACCCCGGTATCACCCCCGTATCACCCCGTTACCTCCGGTACCACCCCGATACCACCCCGGTACCTCCGGTACCACCCCGGTTCCACCCCACCACACTGACCTACAAGCCAGTATCCAAAACACATGTCTAAAGGATGCCCTGGGACCATGAACACATCTGCTACGATAGTGGGACTTGTGTCTCCATTCTTCACTCAAACATAGGTGGTGAATGGATGCTCCAGACTCATTTATCTGCCAGTTTAGGGATCCTCACAGCCCCACAAAGATGGGAGTGCCATGTAATCAAGTCTGCAAGTTTAATCTACTGAGCTGCCATTAGCACTAATTGTTTTTCCACCATTTTCCTCCACAGTGTTATCTTCTTTAAGGATGTGGTTTCGCAGTGAAGCTGAGCCCTGGCTGAGCACTGGCCATGCGATGTACACATCCTTCTGTTTAACATTTCCTAGCAGTCACCTATTATTTTTAATTTCCCAAGTCTGTTGAGGTCCTTGGAACAGAACAGTCCTGTCCTGTGCACGTATGAACATCACCTCGCACAGCAGGGCCTGGTTGCCAGAGGGGATTTGTTTGCCTTGCAGCTATGTCTCGTAAATGTTAGTCAGTCCAGCTCTTGCTTTTCATGGACGAGGGCTCTCTAACAAAGGGATAAGAGCTTTGTCGTGGGGTATCTTGGACCTTAAGATGAGTGGATGTTTCCTGTTTTCCACAAAATCAGCTGAGAACTAAGCACCATAACCATTCTTATTTGGGTAAACCACAGACTGCAGCAGATGGCTGATAAAAGGCTGTCTTGGGTTATGATTTATATTGTAAATCATGCATCTTGGGCAGAGTATATGTAAATACTTGTGAGATTAGCCACAGATACCAGGGCTAGGGACTACATCTGTAGTGGCTTTTAGAAAGCTGAGCTTTCCATATCCCATATCTGCTGTATATCTAGTGGACTGACCTCTTTAAAAAGAAGCTTTACAGATGATGCTACTAAAAAAAGAATTTACTTTACCATCACAGAAATACATATTAAATCTCAGTCTTTCCTAACTCCTAAAGTATTTCTGGTTTATGCTTAGGCGTTCACACTATAAATCACTAGTGTTTCTTGCACTTGTATAAATCACTAGTAGAAGTTTCCTTTTCATGGCAATCTCTTCAATTCCATACTCATTTGGCACATGAACCACAAGGGCTTGCCAACCTGCTTCTTCTTTTCATATCTCCTGGCTATTTAACAACAGTAACTCATGTTAATGAGGTTGTACATTTGCTCATTCCCTTAAAAAGTAACACAGCTTTCAGATAGGGCCCTCATCGCTGTGCAGATGCTTCAAAGTCCAGATGCAGAATGAATGAGCTCATACCGATGGCTTTGTCACCTCCATAGATGTGTTTGTCTTTGATGGTTTATCTTCTTCTGTGCACTAGGAAAGAAGAAAACTTCTGCTCTCAACAACAAAGAAATGTGTATAAAACAGGAAACACAGTAACAGCAGCAGCAGAGGTCTAGGTTGGCTCACCATGGAAATACAAGGAGTGTCACCCTCTTGCTAACATGTATGAGAGCAGATCCTCGACTAAAATTACTTTACAGAGATATTTTAAAATGAAGGTTGCAAACACTGAATACAGCCTGTTAGGAGAGGTTATCCCCCACTACAAAAAGGCACACACTGCACCTCACCATGGCTGAGCTCGAAGCTGGTCTTTAAAGAGAATTCTTTAGCAGCTAGTCTGTATTATGAAAAGCATTGCATTAATATTCAATCAAATCTAATACTTCAAATCCCCTCATTTGTTTAACTCTTTGATATATGGATTATTGAATCAGAGCAATTGCCAAAACCAGTTCCATATTAAGCTGATTTATACACAGGAAATGTCCCCCTATAATGTAAGGCAGGTGAAGTTGATACATCTTTATTTGCTATTGTCATGTTCTCAAAGCTCAAGCTTAATTTGTTAAATCAAACATTGCAATCAAATTCCCTTTGATGGCTTGTTTCCTTTCAGTTTGCAGAAACTAAAGCTTAGTATACCTTGAAATAAATGCCAAACTGTGATTGCTGCTCCAGCCAGATGGAGTTATTGGCATTAACTTGGTTGAATAAACTTAGTGTAACTAAAATGAACATTTTCCCCAATCTATATTGCATACTGCAGGTGCACTGTTCAATTTATTGTGTAAAATTATTCAATTTAATTAAGGACAGGAGAGTGCAATACAAAAATATCAACAGCTTTCCTGCAATTAAGCAAGTGGGATTTTCCCTTTCTAGGGTAAAAGCTACATACCATGGGCCTGTACTAGCACGGAACTCAGTCACTGTCCCCTCTAAAGCTGCTTTCACCAGAGTTATCCTGTGTGTCTCACAGACTCCCCTTGGGCACCCCAGCCTCTCCATCCTGAGGCAGCACAGACTTGGAAACACCTCCTTATTTCATGGATTGTCCTCCTTGCTTTTAAAATGCAGACAAAATACCCCCTAAGGAAGAGCTTTTGTCTTGGGCTGTTACCAAAGGGCTTTACTGTGCGGAGGGTGGATGAGCCACCTGCCAGTGTGTGTGCAATGGCATCACCAAGCACTGTAGGCTTGCCTGCCAACACAGGTAAACAAAAACAGTGCAAAAAAGAGATGAAGTAAATGAAAGGCACTGCTGGTACTGTACTCTAGTAAAAGATCTCCAAGTTCATTCACTGAGAGGCACTCACCTGGGCAACCTGCTCCAGGATGCCAGAGTCACACAGGATTCAGTCAAAGCCAGGCACTGGTGTACAAACAGGGACATGCTCTCTTTCTCCAGTCAACTGAGTTTCAAAACACACAGAGTGTATTCCTCAGGCTCCTTGTCACAAGCTGAGTTCCTTCTGTAAAAAAGAACTTGATTTGGGGGCCAGCTTTCTTATTATCATCCCTTACAGAAATCTTTCATCTAAAGCATCTGGAAATTGTCACTGTTGGAGACAGGTTCTGAGTTAAAAACACTGAAAGTCTGAGCAGTGCCTATCTACCAGCAGTGCTTGTGGCTACTTTAAATACAAATGAACTGTGTTGCCTATTAATAATGGACAGAGTAAAAAGACATTGGAAGGAATCTCAGTTCAGCATCTTTTGTGTCTGTGGGTTTCTGCTGCAGAGAGTTTCTGGTTTTCATTTCCTTGGGGTTTTTGAACAGTAGTATCATATAATATGTCATCTGTTTACTGGAATGGAAAGTGAGTGTAAATACTGAGAAATCTGATAAACAATACTGTAAATTCAGAGCTCAGCAGGTAGGCATCTGAAAGCACACCCCAGCAGCTTCCCACTGCTCCTCAGGAATTGTTGACATTCACTCATGGAAATTACGACATTTTAATCTGTTCATGGATCTTAATCAAGGGAGGAGAGGGGAGAAACAGCTTTTGTATATGAATTTGACTTGCATATTCTGTGAGGGCACTAAGATATAATGTGGCCAAGCAGCTGCAGAGGAGATTGAAACTGTCTGAATTCTTTTGGTGTCCCTTGGTCTGATGTGTTTGGACTGTTTGAGCGTGTATGTGACTGTAATGGGATAAAAACGTCAGTGTGAGCTTCTGGATAAACCTTCACTTGGGTTTCTTTCTTATTCATTCCTGTCCAAACTTAAAGGGGCAATAGGGAGGCCAATTGGGGTTTGGCTCTGCCAGCTGACTTGCAGCCCAGCAAGAGGTCTGTAACACCATGACAGCGCTGGTGTGAACCTGAGCATCCACACTGCGCATGCAACCAGCAAAATCGCAGTGCCACGGTGAGCCTGCTGATACCTTCTGAGCAGAGGACCTTGGCGTCTATTTTTATTCAGTGCATGCATTGAGCTTAGAGGGAGCTCTGGTTTTTGAGAAGTTTCATGTGGTTCCTGTTTTGACACAGTTCTTCCTCATCCTCAGAGTCAAACACAATTTTTCCTTTGTGCTCTGTTCCCTAAAGGAGCATCCTATTCCACTGATTCATATCCCTTGGACCACCTCAGTTTTTCTGTCACACTCTGTCCTCACCACCACTTACACAGCCCACACTGGACATGCAGAACCACCTCTGCTCTCCAGCTCCCTGGTTCCCTACTCTGTGAGTGCTGCTGGTCACAGTGTCCTGATTCTTTCCAAATTACAGGGTTTGATTTGCAAAGCAGCTAAGTCCGTTGCTTGCTGTTTGTGAGTTCTTCAGTGACAGATTTGCTGGGCTGTCCAGTGCTCTTTCAGGCTTGACACTGCGGAGTGCAGTACAGGAACCATGCTCCTTAATTTACCTTCACATGGATAACTTGCAGTCCTGAATTGCTGATCTCTAGGACAAGTGCTACAGCAAGAAAGCCTTGTTTTACTGATGACCTAAGTCTGCCTTTCCTTGTAAATGAGGAAATTATTAGTAAGGCTTACTTTTCATATAAGTATCTGGGTACACAGGAAGGTTTGTTATTGTCACCAGCGGCAGGAGGCTGCAGTTGGAGCATCTCAAAGGTCAACACATGGGAAAACCAGGAGATGCCTCATCTCCATCACAGGTCCTACACATGGGGGCAGGGAGACTACACAGAACCCAGAGCAGTGGCACTTAAACTAGTACGAAATACCAACTATAGCATCCCAGAGCATAAGGTCATCTTCAGCATTCACAGAGAAGCAACAGTGTGAAGAGTCAGAGGTCTGCACTTGAGTACCCATCACTGTTTACAGGGAACCATCTGCCCTTTGGCAGAAAAGCATGCAATACTTTCCTGGTTCCTCCCCATCAGGTAAAGGCTTAGCAGCATGCCTGGGTGAAAGCGCTACTTGTTACAAGCACAAAAGATTCATATGGAAATGTGACTTTAAAATAAGGCTGTTTAATTACACTTCCAAAATGAAGAAAACATCCTTTTGGGGGGAGGGGGATTTATTGGTAAGTAACAGAATAGCAAAGAACAGTGTATGTGTTGTATGGCAAAAAGGAGAAGCACTCCACGAACTAGGAGCTGGGCTAAATAAGAGGCCCCTTCTAGCCAAGGAGCTTGAGTTAGAGGGCAGAAAGCAGTCTTCCTTTTCTCTAATTAATACGCCTGTGCTTTTGCTTATACCCTGCTTAGCTGACAGGCAGTGACAGGCAGATGCACTTACTCCAGAGCATCCCACTAGAGCCTGCAGAGAGCATTACCTCCACCTTGCACCCTTGCACTGTAACGTTGTGATGTTTCTATTATGGAAGCCGCAAGCTTCTGTTTTTGGTAAAAAGGCTTAAAACCATGAGCACTAAGCGTGCCAGCAACAATCTCAGGACCCATGAGGGAGGACGATAAATCTATTTTCACAGGATGAACCATGCATCCTTAGGGCAGAGAGCAATATGCAGGGTCAGAAAACATTACACATAGGCTCAGGATTTTTACTTTATCAGAAGAGCTGAAATTCAAGCAAACAAGGCATCATCATTCTGATGCTGTTCTGTTGAGCTGGCATTAATGACAGAGCTGTTCTTGAACAATGACAAATGCACCGTAGAAATTAGTTTAAATACTGAAAGCAAAATAATAGCTGAAAAATATCCTGCTTTTCGGCTTTTGGTAGAAGAAAGCATGAACTACACTGCTTATGCAAATCTGAAGTCAGTTGCAGGCTAAAAGAATTAATCAGAATGGAAAGCAGTGTAATTCTGTCCTAATTCTAGGACAAAGTATCAAACACATGTTTAGATGCCATGCTCCAGACATGCTCCATAATTGCCTCCACTTAGCAATCCCCCCACAATAAGATATATGATGGGGTGTCACTCGCCTGCTTGCCGAGATGTGGTGTTCCATGGGCCAGCATCCCCAGGCAGGTATTGCCTGCAGCACTAGGCAGCTCTTCAGCCACACAGGGGCCATTCGGCGGCCCTGTCTGCTGAAGCATCTGTCTTCCTTGGATGTGTGAATAACTATAAAGAAAAGAGAATTAAAGGATGAAGTCTTCTCTAAGGTGTGTAGTGAAAGGCTCTTCTCTGGCCCATCTCTGCAGTGCTGATAGTGGCAGCTCCTGGCCTGAGGGTAACTGCAGTTTATCTCCAGTTCTCCAGCCATGGCTGAGTGCAGGATAAAGGAGACAAGCTGCAGCTTGGACTCAAGTGGGGAATTGAGCCTGTTTTATACTTGTAAACCCCAAAGGAACAGCAATGCTGGGCAACAGACTTAGTTAGGTCAATCTTCCCCAGGATTTGCAGATTCGCAGGGTGCTGCTGGTGCCCTGCATGTGATGTGGAAGGAGCTGGGAGGGGAGAAGGAGGCCCAGCCATGGCCCCCTTGCTCCAAGTAGTTGTCCAGAGCTGTGATATCTCCCACCCTCCAACCTGTCTGAGGAGCCCTCAGGAGGAGACTGAATTGTCGGCTGGGGCTTGGGCGGGCTGAGAGTCTGTCACTGAGCCAGCAGGGATGGTGTGGAGTCCATTAATACCTCTCTCTGCTTATTTGCTGTGTGTGGAGTCCTTTTCTACAGGTTCTCATGTGTTCTCTCCCATTGCTGGATAGGTAAAGTACTTGTCTGGAAGGAGTTCTAGATATCTACCTTGTTTGAGAGTTGCTTTGTCCAGGTGGCTTTTCCAAAGCCGCAAGTTTATCCTTTCAAATTTGAAAACCTTATTTGCAGACCTGATTTTGGCTTCTCCATTGAGCTCAAGTTCCTGACCAACTCTTTGCTTTTGTACCAATGGATCATTAGGTTTTCATTCTGCTGGACTGCGAGCAGCAGACGTCAGTGGACACAGAGCAAACATCGCAAGGAGATAATTTCTAGCTGTCAAATGCAGTCCTAGAGAAGGAGGCATGCAGGGTCTGGAAGGTGACTTGCACAACTGAAGTTAAATAGATCAGCAGGCCTTTTTGTACAACCAGTTCTTCAGATGCATCTTGGTAGAGGAAGCAATGTAAGATCTGCTGTGAAAACACCATCTTACTCTTCCAGCAGTGGCCTTGGACCGAATGCACTGAAGATGGTGGAAGGGGCAGTTAAAAGGAAAGAATCAGCTCATAGCTCTGGTCAGTCCAAAGAGAAAAAGAAGAAATCTGCACTGGATGAGATTATGGAGGTAATAATCATGCAGGATCTGTGTCTTTGTAACCCTGTGCCTATGGCAATGTCCATTCTACCTTTGAAGTGCCCTCAGACCTTCATTTCAGGAGGAATTCAGACTATTGTATCTTACCAGGCAAAATGATTTCACTTCCCCACTAAAACTGCTTTTTGCTGCTCATCTGTGCCTATTCCCCAGATGACTGAAATGCTGGAAGTAAAGGAATAAAGATTTTGGAAGAGAATATCTAGAAACACTTGACAAACTCCAACTATAAATCTCCATCATTTTATCATGGATTCCTGGATCTCATCAGGTTGATTTTTATGCCGCAAGCACACACTGACTTCTGACTTACCCTTATTTAGTTTGTTGGGGTATTTTTATTCCCCACTTGATGTGGGCCTGGAGAATTGGTTCAGCTTTTCAAAGCATGGGAAAGCTGCAGTGAAAGTAAATGGTGATTATTTGTTGTTCTGTAGCTTGAAGAGGAGAAGAAAAGAACAGCTCGGAGAGACTACTGGTTACAGCCTGTAAGTGTCTTAAAATTATTATTGTACCAAGTAGAACCACTTCTGCATCTCTAAAACCTTGATTTGTGTAAAGATCCAAAGGTGGATTCCAAACGGAATTAACTCTTATTTTCAAAGCTGCTAAATGTGAAATATTACAGTGTCTCTTCTGGTTGAGCATGATCTGAAGCATCGGATGCCTGATCTCAGATGGAGTGTCATTCTCTAATTAAAGAACTGGTACTGTGAGTCTCTAAAGATCATGTTTAAATCCTGATATTACTCACAGCCCTCTTCTTTCTACGTAAGAGTTGAGTTGCACAGAGGTGTAGAAGTCACATCAGCCTTTTGTGACACCTCATTTCAGTTTCTACTTAATTGACTAGACATCTAGATCAAGAAGTCCTGTCTTTGACCCACTGTTAACAGTAACTGTCATGTTATATCCTCAATTCAAGGTGTAACTGTACTTATGAAATAGAAAAGTCTTAAGATGCTATTTTGAGGCAATAATTTAAGGATAAAGATCTGTTCCTGGAAGCAGAGTTTTTACTGTCATTGCTTCCTGTGCTGTGCAGTCTGTGGTTGGAGTCAGAGCGACCTGAATGTGCTTTCATTACTTGAGAGTGTGTAGTTTTTTGTGTATTTTGGCATTTATTTATTTTTCTGCCTTTCGAATCTTCCAGGAAATTGTTGTAAAAATTGTAACAAAAAAGCTTGGAGAGAAGTATCACAGGAAGAAGGCAGTTGTTAAGGTAAAATGGAAGCATGTGGCATCGGTTTGGCTTTTCTGGTATCTGATCTGAAGTCTTGTTTCATTGTGCAAGTTGTTCAGCCTTATGTCAACACTGAAAGGAGCTGAAACATCCCCTTAACTCTGTCAGGACTTACCTGGGCAGGAACTGAAGCTCTGAATTGGTTTAATGTCATTTACTCAGTGATCCATTCTCAAGCACTGTTTTGTCCTGCATAGTTTGTCCCTATTAACACACCCATCTTGGAGAGTAGTCTCTTTGCCAATGTGGTATGACCGATAGCTGTGCAATTGCATTTTAAGCTGAGATTAGCCAGGTTTGCCCTGCCATTTAAGCTGCCATTGAACAGTATTTCATTTGCATACAAAATCTGGAGGCTGAGCCTTCCCCTGTAGATCAGAAGTGCTTTCTTCAGCCACTGCCAGTGAAACAGTGTTGTACCAGGTAGTCCAAGGCTCAACAACCTCTGGCAAGACAACCAAAGACAACACCCAGGTGTGTTTTGAATGAACAAGAGTATATAGAGCTCAAAATCACAGCTGAATATCTGAATATGAGAAGTGGAACACAGTTTGTGCTAAGGACAAAGATGTTCAGTAGCATTTTGCCTCACTGAGAGGTAGTATCCTAGTTGTCACTGTGTGGCCTTCAGCCAGTTTAGCCTCTGAAGGGGGGAAAGAAGCCTCTCATTTACTCCCCATCTTTGAGAGAACAGACAAGAGAGCTTGACCTTAAGGTTGGCAAAACCTTTAGAAAAGAAGGTACATAAATAGTGGTCAATTAGAACAGTTCACTGCTGTTCTAGAGGAGTCCTTTTAATGTAGCCTTAACTTCAGAGTGAGGCCAGTCAGTGGTTCATGAAAGCTGGATGCTCTCAGGACAGCTCACAAGTCCTTGCTGCTTGTGAAAGCATTGAAGTGCAGACTCGTGGTCCTGAGTTTGTTAATATTGAAACATAAATGTAGAGGTCTGGAAACATAAATGTGGAGATCTGTTGGTTTGGGGACTTCTTTTTCTGATTCGCCTCTGCCTTTCACAACAGGAAGTGATTGACAAATATACAGCGGTTGTGAAGATGATTGATTCTGGAGACAAACTGAAGCTTGATCAGACACATCTAGAAACTGTCATACCAGCACCAGGTACAGTGTTTTGTTCAGTTTTCAGCTTAGATGTCACTGCAGGACTTCTGTTTCTATTCTTTTAAACTAATTCATCCACTTGAAAGTGCTGTAACCTTTCCTATGGAGCTAGGCTGAGAGAGCTGGGCTGGTTCAGCCTGGAGAAGAGAAATCTTAAGGGGGAGACCTTAGAGCAGCTCCAGTGCCTAAAGGGTCTACAAGAAACCTGGGCAGGGACTTTAGACAAGGGCCTGTAGGGACAGCCCAAGGGGAATGGCTTTAACCTTCTAGAGGGCAGATTCAGGCTAGATATAAGGAAGAAATCTTGACTGTGAGGGTGCTGAGGCGCTGGCACAGGGTGCCCAGAGAAGCTGTGGCTGCCCCATCCCTGGCAGTGTTCAAGGC
>JAVHNF010064604.1:0-10867 GCA_034783455.1 Micropsitta finschii
GTAAAGAAGTTTCTCCTGATGTTCCCATGGAACCTCCTATGTTCCAGTTTACACCCATTGCCCCTTGTCCTATCACTTCCAGAGTAATGGGAGCTAAACCAGAGCCTCCTCCGGCTGAGGCCACTTGTGGTGGTACCAAACAGGGAGCAGGGCTCACTGGCAGATCCCTCAATGTCCATAACTCCCCTCCCCGAGTTTCCCATTGACATCCTAGAACAGTCAGGGTTGGAAAGGACCTTAAGATCATCAAGTTCCAACCCCCATCCTTTAAAGCACTCTTCTACCCCAGAAGTGAAGCTAAGGCTTCAGCTCTGGCTTTCTTGGCTCAAGGCAGCTGCAGAGATGGGAGCTGGCAGGGTGGGCAGGAATGCCTATGCTGATACCCACCCTGAGACCTGCCTCTCTCACCAACAAAGCCACTTTATTTTACCCCCCTGGACTCCAATTTAGCCTCTAATTTCACCATGGAAACGGTCCTAAAAACTAACCCCCAACAATGAAGCTCTTTCCAAGTTGATGGGACACTTCTCATCGGCGGAGGGGTTATCCCTGCGCAGCCAAACCCTTCGTGCCACGAGCCACTGCCCGTGGTTCCCTGCAGCCACTGACAGGCACCCCAGCAGGGATTTCTCCAGCAGCCAGGCTGCTGTTATCACAGCAAGGAAACAAGTTCGACCAGAGAAAAGCACCGCTGCCAGCATTGCTGAAGGTGCAGTTCCAGAGGTAAAAGGCCAACGCTCCTCCACACCCCAAGTGGCAAAGGCAGGGCAGGGCCACCATGGGCTAGGAATGAAAGACCAGAGTCAGACACATTGGGTACCCTTGACTAAAAAGCAGCTTTCAAAGGCAGGGGCTGCCTGCAAGCAGTGCAGTCATGTCCAGATCTGCACATCCACCCTCGATGCTGCTCCCCAGGTAACCCTGATGGTGCTGGCAGAACCAAAGACCACCCTGTCGGCAGCTCTTCCTCCACCACCGCCCTCAGTGCTCCCTGCTCAACAGCCAGCCTGGCTTCAGAGCTCATTAGTCAATTAGCAGCCTTCTAATTAAAGTGGGCCTTTTACTTGACCAGTAAAACCAGTTCAGGCAAACGCTTCTGCCTGCACGGAGACGCGAGGCTGCCTGGCTCCCTCCACCACCAGCAGGCACCAGCTTTAGGCTCGCAGCTAAACCAAGCTGCTCCCATTCAAAGCACTCTGCTTTCAAGCCAGTTGGTGACACAAATCGAAGGAGCTGGGTTTCCCCCTTCCTGCTCCGTGTATTTGGAACCTTCGCCTTGGCTCCCGAATTGATCCAAGAGATGAACACTCCTCCCCAGGCAGGCAGCGTGCTTTATTCTTCCTACCTCCAAGGCTTCAGGAGTTAAACCACTGGTGGGAGGCAGAGCAGGGTACGGGGAACGTCCTCCCCGTCTCACCCAGGTGCAAAGTCTCAGCTATAAAGCTGACGCATCTGCCCCACTGTGAACATTTCTTCAGCTCCAGGCCTTGCCACCACCTCCCAGGTTTCTGGGCATCACCGGCGCTGCCACGCTGGCAGGGACGGCGGGGTCAGATCCTGAAGCTCACAGGGGAGAGAAAAGTGCTGAGCATCGGTGACTGCTGCACACACAGCCCGGCCTGCAGACAGGGCAACGGGGGAGTGCAACAGCTCACACCCAGCTTTAACTCAAGAGTCGTGGGCTTTCACCTTTGCCAAGTGTCTCCCAAAAGCCACAGCCCTATGAGACACACCAAGAGGTGCCGCAGAGCAGCAGCACGTTCTGCAGCCCAGGGGGGCCTCATCCATCCTAGAGAGGCAGGGAACCAGGCCGTGGTTAAGGTGCTGCTGCCTCTGCTCAGCGAGGAGGAAGCCGAACAGAGGCAAAGGCACTTGCATGCTGCAAAGGCAGCACAACCTGTTTGTGCACCAAATCCCCCGGGGCGGACGCCCTGGCGAGGCCTTGCTGCACCTTTACAGCAAATCCTGTTGGCTTTAGAGAGAGGAGGCATCATTAAAAACCAAGCACCCAAAGCCAGCGAGGCTTCGCTTCTGCACGGCGAGGCAAAACGAAGGCGATCAGACAGCAAGGTGGCTTTCATTGCTCCAAGTCCAGCTCCACCTCACTCCAACAGGTATCCCTACGTCAGGTCAAGCTGTTTCTGGTAGCTTGGCCCTGCCATGCCTGTTGTCACTGCAGTTCAAGCTGTTGCTCTGCCCTGGGTGAGGTTTTCTTTCCAGGTTGCTGCCTGCAGCCCTGCCAAAATCCCTGCGGATCTGGACACCAAATCCCACCCAGGGCCAGCTTCTGCCCAACAAGATCTCATCAGCCACCAGACCCAACACCACCACGTTTCTGCCCAACGTGACCAACTGAACAGGCCCTGGTAGGCCCAGCTCGTACTGCAGACAGCAAGGGACCAATCTTAAAGGTTTAGCACCTAAATAAGCAAGAAAGAACGATTCTAAAGCACTAATGTGTCCCCAGTGCACAGCACAGCTCTGGGGCAGCAACGTGTGCTGCTGCATCTGCAGCCCGGCCTCAGCCCAGCCGTATCCTGGCATCCCACACAGCCGAGGGCACTCGACCACATCTCAGACCATCTCCTATAATGACACACTTGACAGTGCTGCCCTGCTCTCCAGCACCAGCATCACCTTACAGCAAGTTCCTTCTCTCCAGGTCTCAGGTTGCTCGTGAGCTTTTATCCCTGTGAAGCCTCTCGTTTGAGAAAGTCTGGGCACAAGCTAAAGGCTGCTCCCAGCACGACACAATTCACCCATCTGCGGGTTTCCTGGGCCGAGCAATTTGTAGACTAAAGTCCCTTAAACCAGAATTCGCTGGAGTCGATGCCTGACCTTCCCAAAAGGATTTCCAAAAGGAGGCACTGACATTCAGCACTTCAAATAGTCCAGCTCCAGGAAGCCGGGATTCAGAGGCCAGGGAAGTTCCTGCGGCACCTTGAGCATCCCTGTTGCTGGGCCACGTGTAAGCAGCTTGCCCAGCCTCTGGATCAAACCCCACCGCAGACAGTGCCAAGAGAAAACTCTTTTTCATCCATCATTTATGTGAAGCTCTGGTTTCCGTTATCCAAGCGGCTGCAGCCGGGTGCAAGCAGAGACCTTGGTGCTCTCCCTCAGCCGATTGTTTTCCACCGAGCAGGTGATGGGCAGAGATGTGGAAGATTCATTTACATCAGCAAACGCCACAGCCCAGCTCCCAGCTGGGTTTTCACTTGCAGGGAGCAGGACAGGGTGGGTTTCACTTGAAACCAGCCCATCCAAACACTGCTTCAAGCCTCCGAAACCTCCTTTGAATCCTTCTCCAAAGGAGCCTTCTCCACGCCTGGCAGACAGGCAGGAGATCGTGTGGCCCCTTCTAACAACCTACAAGCCAGCACGGAGCCAAAGGAAAGGGGGAATCTCAGGTAAGGCAGGAAAGCCAAGGAACACTCCACTGTTACGGAAAGGGTCACAGGATCCCAAATGTCCAGACAGGAAAATTGGCTTTGAAGGTCTTGTCCACACAAGGCACAGGGATGAGCCAGCAAAGGAGCTGTGTGGAGCCTGGCTTGAGCTCCTCTGGGGCATGAGCCTTTGGTGCTGTGGTTTCAGGAGCCATCCCTGTTGCAGAGGGGAACCAGCTCCCCAGCTTGCTGAGCTCTGGAAAAGACCTTGCTCTCCTCTGATTTGGGTAGCACCAGCTCCCCGCCTCCGTCCCGCTCAGCACTGCTATCCCAGCCCTGCATTTCTCACCATCCCAGGCTAAAACCCATCAAAACAAAGCAGTACAATAAAGAAAGCTCCGTTTCCAGCTCTTCCCCTCCGGCCTTTGTGTCCCCACCCCGAAGGATGCTGCTCGTCCTCCTGCTCCCTAAGCCTGTGCCAGCAGATGTGCAGAATGAATGATCTGCACCTTCTTTGGGAGAAACCCTGCTCCAGCAAAACCACTGCCCCCGTCTCGCAGCGTTGCTCCGACACCAGAGCATCTTTGTGCTGAGGACTCTTCAACACTTCCAAATGAGCTCGCAAAGCCCAGGGGAGCTGTTTGGGTTTGGAAGGTACGGAACACGCACATGCCCGAGTTCACCTATTGAAGAGCCATTTGCTCTGGCATTAAACCGTGTTAGCACCCAGGCCCTGAAACGGGAAGCGTCCCCTCCACACAACCCAGCCCCTGCAGCAGGGAAAGTCTGGTTTTCCACAGCCTGGGAGTGAGGAACCCAAAGCCGAGCTCAGCACAGGGCAGGAGCCACAGCCAAACCCCAAGGCTGCAGCTCTCAGCCCCACAGGCAGCAGGGTTGGCTCCTGATGGCCAGGGCACGGGGACAGCGGCGCTGATGGGTTCATCTGCCCGACCCCTGCTCCCGGCTGCCCTTTCTGGCTGCAAACAAACTTCACCATTGCTAAATGTGAACAAGTCGGCACAAGGAGGAAATCAGATTTCCAGCAGCAGCAAGCAGATGGCTGCAGATTGTGAAACAGCCGCCAGCAGAGCTGCCCAAATCGGGGGGGAATTCAGCAGTGTGGGAAGCGACTCAGTCCTCCTGACCCAGCTTTCTGCCTTCCCTTGAAGCCACCTAATGCCACCCTTTCCCCTCACACAACAAACCACCACCCTTAGTGCATCCCACTGGTGCGTGTCAGTTTGCTTAGGGCCACAGGAATCAGAATTTCAACCATTTGCAGCAACTGGGACAAACCCATGGTAAAGGATGAGCTACGAGAGGAGAACCAACCACATGAGCACAGCCCTGGGGGCATCCCTTCCCAGGGCAGGCTGAGCCTTGGCAGAGCCCCAGCATTACCTCTTCCTCGCTCTCGACTTTGGGATTGCTGGCTGTGCGCTTCAGATTGCTGCTCAGGCTGATGGTAACGGTAGCGTCCGACTTGGACCTCTGGTGAGTCCTTTTGGAAGGAGACAGCCCCGTCTCGGGCGCTGGGCTCAGCGATGGCAGCTCCCTCTTTTTGTAAGCTGGCTTCAACTCGTCCGAGAGGATGAGCTTCCGCAGCTTGGTCCCGCGGGAGTGTCGCTGAGTGGAGATGTGCATGTCCGAGGAGTAGGCGCCCAGCAGCAGGGCACACTGCAGGGAGAAGTTGATGCTCTGCCGGCAGCGGTGCACGATGTAGGGCTTGATGGCATCGCCCACATCCTCATCCATGTGAATGTACATATTCAGCAGCTGTGGCAGGTAGAAGTCCACTTCTTCGTTCCTAAAGCAGAACAACCTATTCCCAATGTAAGCCTGCACACCAGGTTCCTTTGAATTGTACAAGTATGAAATGGCCATGGAGATATCAAAGAGTTTGGATTCAAAGAGCCGGAGGAGCCAGGACTGCTTGGCAGAGTTATTCTTCTGCCGCTTCCGGGCAGTTTTCACCGTGTTGGCCGTGGTCTCATCCTCCTCCTGGATCTTAGAGGCCGTGCCAGGTGGATCATCCAAGCACCTGATTTCACAGCCCTCCCCAATGTCTCCATTGACCAAGTCCATCGCAGTCCGTGGGGTGCTCTCTGTCCCCCTGCCTCCGGCTGGCTTTGCTGAGCTGTCGGAGGAGATGCCATGCATCAACTTGACCTTCTCCAGGACCTCTTCACAGGCTTTCTTTGCCACCTCCGGGTCGATGACCGCCAGCTCCCCAACACCTTCCGTGATGACGCTGAGAGACGTCCCGCCATTCCCTTGGGGCACCGGCTCCAGGGCTGTCCTTCGGGCTGGGTCTACAACAGGGTCTCCCATAGCAGTGGCAGGTCTGCACGCTTCAAAGCTGAGAAGGAAACAAAGAAGACAAAAATAAGAGTCAGGGACACAATCGGCTTCCAGCCTGAAGGTGGGAAAACAGGAATCCGCACTGGGATACACCTGAAGGGAAACCAAGAGCTGAGGTTTGGTTCAAACCTGCTCCGAAAGCCTTTCTCTAGAGAGGAAAGGTGCCCCAGGAAAACACACACAACGCCGAGCTGGTCCCACTGGCCTTTAAAGGTCTTCTTGGAGCCCCTTCCACTGAGACTTGCAAGAGATCTGTGAGCATCTATCAGCCATTACACTGAATTTCCCCGTTACCATGACGATAACAAAATTGAGCAAGCCAAAAAGAGAAAGAGAGGGAAAACAAGGGAAAAAAAAACCAAACCAAGAACCCCCCCCTCCCCTCGGCTGCTTTATGCTCTGCACCCCAAAGGCATTTCGTAATGCTTGGGATGAGCAGGACATAGGCCAGGTGGAGCTGGTGCCTGCTTTTTGCCACACAAGACGAAGTTTATGCCCTATTCTCAGCTTTTGCTCATTCACCCTCCCTTCGGAGGGAGGCTGACAGCAGAACCCCCCCGCTGGTGCTGGGCACGAGGCAAACAGAACCAGAGCAAGAAGCAAGTTTGGTGCAACAAGGTCCCTGTTTTCAGAGGCCAGACCCTCCTGCCCAGGGTACGAGTCCTCAGCAGGGATGAGCGCTTCAGTGCCTTTAGAAAGCAGGCAAATGAGGGGCTGCCCACACTTCCTGGCTTCCCATCCCGAGGGAAAGAGCAGCGGTGCATTTCTGTGGATAACCAGCGAGAATAAAGGCGGCCAGCGCCAAGGGAGACCGTCCTCTAAAAATAAAATAAGGCACTCTATTCAATGCAACATCATTCCTGCAGCTCTGGCTGCTTCCCTTTATTGCTCACACACTACAAGAAGACAGCTCGTGATCAGCAGCAGGGCACAATGCCTTTTCCAAATGTTAAGTGCTGCAAGCAGACTGCCGATTCCCTCCTGCTTTTCACAGCCAGCACGGGGGGGGGGGAACAAGGACTGCCTTTGGAAAAGGAGTTCACAGAACCATTCTCTGCCTGGCTGCTCCCCCCACCAGCAACCCCCAGCTCCTGCTTTGCCCGCAGAGGGGCCTGCAACGAGAGGTTCCCCTCTTAAATGTAATGACCTGGTTTTACCTGTTTATATCAGAAGCGACTGCAGCTCCCAACGTGGGAGAAAGGGGCAAGGAACCCACTGGGGTCTCCTTCTACATCTCCCAAGCGAGTACAACTGAGGTTGGTGTGTGCAGATGTGAGCACCACTTCCCAGAGACCCGTTGCCTCCTCTTGTTTTCGAAGCTCTTAAGCTCTACCCATGAAGCAGAAAAACGCCTGACCAAAGTTCAGGACTCTGAACCGATATGAATAGCATCTTTCACCCCGTCCGCATGGCAGCAGCACACAGTTTTCCTCTGTGCTTGCCATTCCCTTTGGTACAAATCCCGCGTGCTTCAAATGCTTGCGGTCATTAGATCCTAAAGACCCTGCGGGCTGAAGGAAGTTGTTTTTCCTCCTCCATGGCCTTTCCCCACAGAAGCCCAGACAATCTGATTTCTAAATCCACACCAGACCGACAAGGAGGGATCTGAAGAGGCACGGAGCAGAGCTGGCTCCAAGGAGGCTTTGCTCGTGCCAGCACTCCTGGGCTCCTTCAAACATTCGCATCAAGACAAGTGGGATGAGAAGCTGATGAGAGAGAAAAGAGATCAGCAATGGTATCCAAGGGAGTCCCAGACACGGCCACGTAGCCACATGCTGCTGCATCGCAGGCGGCTCAGTCAGTGGCCAGCAAAGGGCCTCCCAAGCATCAACCAGTTTATCCTCTGCAGGGAAACGCCTCTGACATCCTCCTTGCTGGGCTGTAGAGGGAGAAAAAGTGCCAGGGATCTGCTGAACCTCCCTCCTGCAAACACACAAGTGAAGCCTGGGCAATTCTGGACGTTAAACCTGTTCCATATCCTCAGGAGAGGCTGGCTCCAACCTGCCCTACTCACACAAGGTATCCCCATGACTCTATGAGCAGAACCTCTCCCACCACCAGTCCAAACCCCCCGATCCTTTGGCCACCTTCACCAGAAGGGCTCCCAAGTGCCAGCTCTGCCCCGGAGAGGAGCCAGGCTCGCAGCCACTGCATGGCTTAAACTTGGATTAAGGAACTGCACACGATAAATCCACCCCCGGGGCCGCGGGGTTCGCTCTGCACCACACAGAGGCATGGCCCTCAATGCTGTGCCTGGTACAAACCAGTGCACTGCTGCTTTGGTAAGTCACGTTATTCGGCCCCTCAGCCCCCCCCAGCACTCACACTGCCGCCTTCTCCAGTGACATCCTGGCAATGGGGCCCACTCGGAGCCCACCAAGGACCCATCTCCATTCCTAGTGCTCCCTAAGATCCCAGGGAGGGAATTCTCTCCCTGCATCCCGCACTTCTCGGCAGCGTTTGGTGTTCACATCCCCATTTGTTAAGCACACCACAACGTGCTATTTACCTCTCGAGGCTCAGCACAACTCCCCTATTCCAAGCGGCTGGTCCCAGCAGGGATGAAAACCCCATCAGCTGCACACAGTGAAGCAATCCAGGCTGGAAAACAGGCTGAGCTGAATCCGTGTGGTTCATCCTCCACCCACAGCCATAACGGAGCCAAGTTTCTCTCTGGTGAACAGCCCTGAAGCTGGTGATTAAATAGGAAATCAAGGGAAGCCCCTGGTAGCACAGGAACTACCCATGAAGCAGCTGCACGGCGGAGCAGTGACTTGAGAGGACAATTCCTTCAGGAAGGGACAAAAGCAGAGGGAGATCTCCGGGAACAGAGCTGTGGCTTTACAGGAAAGAAGCAAAAGTCTTGCTCCTGCCTGACTTGAATAAGAAATATAAGCCCTGGCAAACAACCAGGAGGACAGGATGAAGCTTCTTCAAGACATCTGGACTCTATTATGCTGCATTACTTTTTGTTTTGCTCAGCACTGACGGCCTTCAACATCTCGCTGTGCCTTCGGGAAGGCCACAGGAGCTGGGATGGGGGCAGAAAACATCAGAGCAGCGCTGGAGGAGGACGCGCCGTCAGGGCCCCTCGCTAGGGTACAGGAAGAGCCCCTGCTCCTCGCAGTGCCCTCCTGGACCGTCTGCAAACAGAACCACTCCATGCATCTTAGGAGGTGACAACGCAGAGGTTGGGGAAACTGAGGCACAAAGGGACAGTTCCCCTGGGGACGCGGGCTGGGAGCATCGCTGAAGTGAGGACAAATCGTTCTCCCTGGGGGATGCTGCCCCAGGACATCCAAAATGCCCTTCCAGGAGTGACCAAGCACTGACACAGATGGGCTCCCCCCCCTGTTTCTCACTCTTGACTGGAGCGGATTCAGGCTCTGCACAGCACAAGGGGCTCACTCCTCAAAAGAATAAATGCCCCATCCCAGCCATCCCCCGAGGACGAACTCTGCCCGTACACAAGGGCACTGCTGGGGGATGCTTCTCCACGGAGCAGCATTGCTCCTATTTGTTTGCTACACATCACGGAGCAAAAAGCAGAGGGAAAACAGAGAGGGTGAACTGCAGAGAAACAGACAACAGGATGGGAGGCCAGGGGCCCCGGGAACACTCTGCTCCATCCCAGCCTTGCCAGGATGCTCCCGCTGGAAGGACTCCCCCGCATCCCGCCCCACTCCCACCTGGCTCAGCTTCAAGGCAAGTTGTGTTTGGCCAAGCCCGGGTCCCGTCGGTAACGCTGGGGCTCAGGCAGGCAGAAACACGACTGGCCCCGAAATCTGGAGTCAAATAAAAGCCACGCTGCAAGAAACACGGCAGCAGAATGACAAACACGAGCCGTGTTCAAGAGCATCTCCCAGCGCTGCCTCTGGCTCTGTAAGGGAGAGGCTCCCCCCCCCTTCCCCACTCCAAATCTTCCTAAGGAAACTTTGGGGAATCTTCCCCAAGAGCCTCCCCCCATGGAGAAATGGACCCCCCCTGAGGAGGGGGCAGGGGCACAGCCAGAGCCCCCCTTCCACCATTCCCTTCTGCTCTGCAAATGATCCAGCCCCACGGGAAGGAGTCAAATCCAGTGATTTACTTGTAAATTATCTTCCCCTTTGATAACGAATTATTGTGGGAGCAGTAAAAGCCTCCTCACCTCCCAGAGCCGCTGAGAAGTGCCCCGGCCCTTTGGAAAAGGTTTCTTTCCCTGCAAAAGGCGCTGATTCCACAAGGAAGCTCTTTGCAAACCCACTGCACACATTCCACAGCTTCAGCTCATCGGACCCATTACTCACAGGGCCACATCCAACCTTTTGTCCTCGTCTCTCGCACCTCTCCACCCTGAGGAGCGTTAATTAGAATCTCTGAGCAAGTGAGGACAAACCCTCCCATCCCAGCAACCTATTTCTGAGCACACCGAACCCTTAAGCAAGCTGTGCTGGCACAGCCACCATGGGAAGTTTCCTCCTCCCAATGATCACAAGGTGCTTGGAGCCTGATCATTCCCACACGCGTTTCTATATGTAAATTCACTATTTCGAGTTGCTGTTGTTACCCACAGCCACGTCTGAGTCTTTCTCTAAAGCGTGACTTGAAATAAGCTGTCCCGATGTGACAGAGAATGGGAGGAGAAAAGGAAAGAGCCCACATCCCCAGCTCAGCCTCCAAGAGCAACTCTTCTGCCACTGATCCAAGCATGAACCCGAGCTGTGCGGTGACAAATCGCCCGTGATTTAAGGCGCACACGACCACGGCACAGCCCGCAATCCCGTTCAGATTGCCAAGCAAGCCGGACACCATTATCTCTGCTGAGCAGAAGCTGCAGGCTAAGCCCCAGCGCTGGGGCTGGCTCTGCAGGAGCAGCTCCCTCGGCATCCACACAAGTCGCGGGCAGCCCCTTGGTTCGCACAGAGAGCAATGAAACGCCCAAAGGGAGTTCAACACTTCAGAGGCGCTGCTCCTGCATCCAGCGCTGGAAACCAACGTTTCCACCCAGATCCGTACCCAGGCGCTTCCCCACGCTGCACCTCCGAAGTTTCACCACCGCTTAAAGAGAAGCAGGGGACAGCAAAGGGAGGGACCAAACCCTGCCATTACTGATGGTGCCTGAAGTTACCATCGACTTGAAG
>JAVHNF010064608.1:0-17880 GCA_034783455.1 Micropsitta finschii
TAGTTTGAAACATTAGGAGACAACCAATTTAAATATGGCTTTTCTTGTGTGTTTAATTTTTAATTAATTGTGTTTCTCTATCACAAAGCTACTATAGTCAAACACATTGGAATGCCACTGTGCTCAGCAGAATAAGAATTCACTTCCCCAACGAGCTGACAAGCAAGTCCTCCTGCAAGTTAAGTTAGTCAAGAATAAATTTAGAACTTATCAGATGCCATAAGAGTTTGCAGTTTTACTAGCAAGTAAGAAATTTCCTTGAATTTATGATCTTATGAACCTAACTGCAAACTGAATGAAATTATAAAGCTATATATTATACAGTGGCATTAGATACTCTCCAGTTACATATCAGCAACATTTCCATTACAATATTATTTCATTCTACCTTCTTGGGCTTTAAAATTGATTTTGGTTATAGCAGCCATATAATTTCTCTGCTATATTAAGATGTGAGTCTCTAAACTGTGACATCCTAAAAGTAAATCTGAGAAAGATAAGCTTCTGATATTTTGTTGTCACTTAATAAAGGAGGAGAAAAATGGACAGAGAAAAAAGAGCTTCTTTTGGTGGGGTAATCTAGTTGACTTTCTAGTACAGAGGAATGAGACTAACCGATTACCTTTGACACTTGTGTCATCTTGTAATAAAGCAAGAACAAATGCCTTTAGAATCTGAGTTCAGCACTTGCAAAAACCTGTTCCTCTGATAGAAACAGTAACATGAAATCACAGGTACAGCAAATGCTCAATTTGGTATCATCTTTCCTAGTATTTGTGCCAACAGTGGTTAATAGGATTCAAATATATTCTTATTGGGAGGTGTTTCAACACTGTATTTTCAAAGGATGGTACTTTCTGCTTTTAGCTACCAAATTTTCCTCCTCTTTCTCTTATTTTTTTCCCCACAGAGTTAACTCCTTGTAGGATGATTTTTAACAAATGATGTTTGCTAGCTAACGCAGCTGGCAGAAGCATATCCTCCTCACAGCGTGAAAGCACATTATACTGATATGCTATAGAGAGCCAGGAGCTAAATTAAAATTTTCTCCCACAGCCTATGGAGTCTGACAATGATAATACTTTAATTACAAAACTGAAATTCAGGCTGTGTTGGCTGAAAGGCTTCCCAGAGCTCACCAGTCATTCTGAGCTCATTTCGTTTGTGAAGGAGAAGCCACAGAAACCAGAAGAAACTTCTGAGGCTGTTCAGTTTTGACCCCATGCCAAGCGCGGCTTGAGGGCACGAGTTAGTTGGGGGTTTTAGTCTTGGTTTCCACGCAAATTCCCCAGTACCAAGCAAAATTCAGAGAAAATGAGAAGCCTCCCACCACTATCATATCCCATCTCAGCAATTCACTGAGAAAGCTCATTCTGTGACTCCTCTTTAAAACCGCGTGATAAACCTCAAAGCAGCTAATTGACCAAAATATATCTCTGCATCTTTGCCTAATGTGGCCACCCAAGATGCTATGATATTGCCAAATATATAACAGAGAAGAAAGCAACTAAATTCAAGGCAGAAGCATGGTCATTACTGAAGATACAGGCTTCTCAGGAATGTTAATTTACAGACAGAAGTGGAAAAATTATTTCAAAGTATGGAGAAATGGAACAAAAATTACAGTAGAGTATATATACTGCATGGCTTCAGGGAAGTTGTATGTGGGAAAAGGAACTGCTCTGAGCATGGGTCAACAGCAGAGAGGGGCAGCCACTCTGCAGATCAAACTCACATCTGGAAAACCAATCTCCTGTGACCTTGTGGGGCCCAGGCACATCATCCTCCTCCTCCTCTCGGGGAGGGGGGGCAGCTGTCTCCCGGGAGCGGTAAATTCACTCACCTGAAGCTATTGGACACATATTTTTATCTTACTTATTTCCCCTCCCTAGAAAACTAATGTGATTCTTTTCCAGGCTAATATTAACAGATTTTTCACAGTAATTTGCTTCCAGCTTCCTATAGTCAACATAAGAAAGTTCTTAAGCACTGTTTAAATCTGAAATTAAGTTTATTGTTTTCTGCATGGCTTTGTAGTAGGTTCGTATAGCAAAAGAAAGTTTACACATAACAGAAACTAATGTTTAGGCTTTTGTTCAGCTTTTATTAAACAGATAGGGAACTTTGTGTATTCCAAGTGTCTGCTGCATGCCTAGATTCATGCATGCCTATTCAGGTAAGCCAAAAATGTAAAAGAAACCTCTCCAGAACTGCAGTCAAAGTCAGAGGTATTTATTGAAGGGTACGTATACCCTTTAATGTGTTAGAAGAGTGGAGGAGAGACTGAGTCTCACTGATTTGCTGTGCTGGCCTTCTGCTGTTACTTGCCATAAATTTGGAAGAGATTTTCCTTTAGGTTCAAGCTCTGCTCAGTGTATAAGAGTAAAGATTGGCACCAGTTATATCTTCCTGGCTCTTACAGACAGTCTGCACTTCTGACAAAGGCTCAACCAAGCAGCACAAACCTATCAGAAAGTACATTCAATAGCCAAAGACTACGGACCTTTCTAGCTCAATCTGATCCCTGTTTTGCAACAGTTTAAGGTGGCTTTGGTTTATGCAGATTAGGAAATCTTCTGCCTTCTCTCTCCTTCCATTCTGAAACTCTTAAGCATACTACAGCTGAGAACCAAGGCCAGGCTGTAATTAATAAATTACAATGATAAATTAAAATAATTATTGAGGTTCTTTGCAGCTGGATTTGCTGAATCACATACACAGTTAACCAGTGCAACCACTGAAAACTTCACCGTTCCTTTTGATTGCAATTTTGTCATTTAATGCCATGAAAAAACGTGGACTATTTTTTCCATTAAGGAGATTTGTAACGTTGCACATTGTTCTATTAGTGACTGCGGGACTGCTCTGTTAAAGAACCAGTGGAAAGAAAGAGTTCAGAGATGAAAAGAATAAAAGGATGAACAAAGGACATGGTGACTTTTTAGGTGATGCGAAGGTCTTTCCTAAGTGCTTTTGAGCTGAACTTCACACATGCCTGTTCCACTCTCCTTTCTAAGCCAGCTCTAATGGCTCTTTTATCATTGTGATGACACATGCATATGGATGGAAAGCTCTCCTGAGCTCCCTGAATGCTTTATAAGCCCAAGAGACTGCATTTTAAGTATTTAACCAGAGCATTTGCCTTCAATGTATATATTACTTTGCAAATTGCCAGTGCTATAGAATATTCATGCCAGCTCATAGGGGACCGAAATCATACCAAACCTGACAGCAGCCGCACTGCCATCACATATGTTCCGAAATAACCCTTGGTCAAAGCCTCTGAACTACAACTGTATGGGTTTTCATGTAACCAATCCATCATTTATTTTGTTTGTGGTACAGCACTCAGACTTCCAAACCATGTCTAAGTTTTCCTGCAATGCAATTACTTGCTGACATTGTGCCAAGTTCAGACTAATGGTTTTCATGCGTCGTTCATCATAAAATCATAGAATCAACTAGGTTGGAAAAGACCTTTAGGATCATCAAGTTCAACAATTAAACATATTCAGAATGGGATCCTACAACAGGTTTCAAAGTAACTTGAACAGATTTTATTGTTTTTCATAAATGTCCCACTTCTCAGGTTGTGGCTCTGTCCTCATAAACATTTAAAATATACAGTTCATACCTCCACTTCCCAAGAAGTGCCATATTAGCTCTTGAGGTTTTTTCAAGATGAAATTTATAAATCAAGTGTCTTATAACAGCCTTTCAAATGAGATAAAGATCTCATTTTCTGCCTTCTGTTAGTATTGTCTGGCTTATTTCTCCACAGCGGCCTATTGTATGTGTAAATATACGTGTTTATATAGGTCCACAGGGTTTTTCATATGAAGGAAAATAACAGACCATTGCAATTCTGTATAAGCTGTCACTAAGGAATCAAAATGATACTCCAGCCTTGTCTAGCCTTTCCTCGCCTGACCATTTCCTGCTGCACAAAAGTAACTCTATAATAAACATCTTTTACACAAGATTCCTATAATAGATATTTAGCAAAATAGCAGGGCTTAGTGGAGGGATAACATATACTCCAAGAGACAGAAAGAAGCCTGAGCATAAATATGATGCTATGACATATGGCTTTCCTATGATGACAAAATGAAAGTCTGTATTTTGACTAAGTCTTCCTTGAAACTCTTAAGTCCAGATTCCCTACACACTGCCGTGTACAAGCATTCTAAACCAGGAGTGGGCTAGTGAGCTGTTTGAAAGTGTGGTTTCTGCTCCATCCTTCCTACTGTTTGAGGTTTTAGGAGAAGAACCTGGGACTGAGAGCATAGGCTGGCTAATCTTTCCTTTCCAAAGTCCAGTTATTAGCATATGTTACATCTTTATTACGCAGTTGTTTCCTAACCACTTGAGTATAACAAAAACTGAGAAACTAACATTTATGCACACCTTTGTTTTGAATCATTGATAAAGATTATTATTCAATTTTATTTTCTATCTCAAAGAAAGCTATTATTCTTGGTGGAAAGGAAGGGGTATATTTTTACTTCCTTCGAGTGCATAAACCATGAATATTAGTATTTTTATATCAATATAACTGCATCCACATCTGAGAGCATTAAAGAAGGTTACCTGTTTTTAACTATGCCAGAATAATCAAAAAGTTTTGAACCACATGGAGAGAAACTGTGAAAGCAGAGATATCTGGTAATAAGCTGTTTTCCATGGTTGTATTCTGCCTGGAACAAGTTTCCTCCTAATCTGAAATAACCAAAGTCTACTAACTGACAGGGCACATTGCAAGGTGCCTGTATTCATGCAGAGTGTGGTAGAAGATAGCTATTACATCTGTGTGGGAGAAGCATTTCTGTTTTTGGCAGAGGGCTGATTCCTGCTTGCTGCTAGGGTAAGCTGCTATTTAATTTCATGGTGAATTGTGTCAGAGATCTGTTTTTCTTTGCAGTATAAATCCTAGTAAATTGCCAAACACAATATGTGTTTGCTTTAAACAACCTATTCTTATTGTCCATTGATGGACAAAATTCTAACCTACTAAAATGAGTATAATCCACGAAAATCATTTTACCCTGCAGAGGCAGCAGCACATCAAAAGCTTATGTAAAGCATCAGCCTCTCTCTTTCATAGTTAAATGGTCCAAAGTTTCACATGAACTGACAATCTCTTTTTTTAATACATGTATCCCCATAGAGCCCTGTCCAGCAGAGGACATATATAGTGACACACATTTTAAAGATGAAAAACTCTGACACAGACAAGCTATGGGCCAAATAAACTGCACCTAATAGGATTTTCAAGAAGTCTTGCACGCCTCTTCAGAGGCTTCAAGCACTTTGACAATCTGACTTCTTTCTGCTAAGTCACTCTTGTTTTGTCCTGCATGCATTTCACTGCCAGAGGTGGAGAGGTCTGAAGCAAAGCCTAACAGTTGCCAGATTGAAAGAACACTTTACACTTCAGAAACAAGGTATTCTGTAAGAAACATCACCATACCAAGAACAAAGTATGCCAAGTCTTTAAGTCACGTACAACGCATTTGTAGTATGAGATTATTAATCCAACCAAGTTCAACCCAAGGAGAGACACCAGAAGTATTGGTTTATTTTGTGCCTAAGCAAAAAGAGCCCAAATGAAGCATTCCTTGGCTTCTCTTCAACTTTCTCCCAATAAAACCCCTTCTCTAACTTCACTGTCTCCTTCCTCCTTCTTGAACTGTGTGGCTGCTACAACTTGTGTTCCCAAATCTGACCACTGAAGGTGGAGGTGAGACTTCTCCCCTTGTTTGCTGCAATTTGTTCCCACATTTTCACCCCTCAGGGAAGTTCACTGATAAGGAACTGGGGAGATAGGGAAGGGAGACTCTTCACTTCACACTGAAGCTAAATCACTGTATGGACAAGGATTTATAAGACCAGAAAGCAAGAAAGCATTGACATTACTCTATAGCAAAGCTGTTAGAGTTTTCATCTGCCCATGGAGAGTATGAGCTTCAGCCTCTGCATCAAAAATTCCTTATGCATTGGAAGGAAAAGACACACTTGCTGAAGGAAAAGACACAAAAACTGTCTTAACCTGGATACAGAACCATCCCAAAACATGCTTTCATGACTTTGATTTTGGAAATGGTTATTTTGTTTTGACTGACACATTAGGTAAACAAACGGAGTGTGTTCACTTGTGACCAGTCTTGAGGAAAACCTCAGCCCAAAGGGTTTAAGCCTTGCAAAATCATTGGGAAAAAGAGTCATATAATGAAGAGTTCAGGAATATCACACCACTGGAAACAGAGTCATATAATGAAGAGGACAGGAATAGGTGCTATGAACCTATGGTAAGATACTTGCAGCACATAAAGGAGCGTGCAGTCTTGTGAGAAACAACTTTGCTACCACAGCTACACATTCCAATGGTGGTGGTGTAAGCACAACTAGTTTGTGATTCACACAAGTAAGCACAACTAGATCTTGTAATTCACAGAGAGTGGGGAAGAGGAGAACAATGGGATACTAAGCAAAATGAGGGAAAACAGATTAATGAAAGATACCCCTGTAGGAAAAAGAAATACCTCAGAGAGAAAGACATGATGTAGCTTTTGAAAGCCCCTAATGGCATCCTAGAATGGAAGAGTGAAGAAATAGTGGCAATGACTGCAAAACAGGACAACAGTAGGTGTTTAGCTCTCGGAAGATCTAATGGCCTTAACATAGAGTGCTGAAGTTGATTGGATAGGACACCACTCCTGTCCTCGCTTAGCTCAGTTCCTTCTCTTTAGTGCTGCTGAGATGCTTGCTTGTGCCAGAGGCCTACTATGAGGGATCACTAATGTTCCTACAACAGGTCAAAGCTGTAAATGAAAGTGGAAGGGTATGAACTTGATAAGTGTAATGCAACAATAATATCCTTTTCACCCTTGCAAAGTAGCTCTGGCACCCAGCTTCCCAGAAACAGAAAGGACAATCTCTCAAGCTTCTGTTTAGACTTGCCCATGTAAAAAAAGCCAGAAAAGGTGTGCACTGCAACAACAAGGAAAGGGTTAGTGAGTGGGAAAAGCATCACAGCAGAGGCAGGTTTTAAATGCTTAACTGTGCTAATGAAGTGTTTGAGAGACTGAAAAGAGTTTGAAACAACAATATGCCAGAAAGGGAGATATTCAAAAGTACTGAATGTTGCACTGATGAAGGAACAGAACAGATTTCTGGGGAACCTTTCTCTCTTTTCCAGCAGCACTGTATATACCCTATTACTGAACAAAAAAAGGTAAGTTTCAGAAACTGATCCATTTACTTACTCTTTTCTGAAAGAAGACTTTGGTGTACATAAAAGGTTCCGGACTGAAGGCTCTCCACATCCGAGTCCCCTGTTCATCTACAGAGCCCAGGACAGAGGATGTCCGGCATGTTCTTGGAATTATGAATGTCACATTTGCAGTGTGTTAGCTGTTCAGACACTAGCAGTATGTGCTTTTTGTGCACTTGGAGGCCTGATCCAGAGACCTGTGAAATCACTGGCAGCTTATCCGTTAACCTCAGTAAGCCTTGAGTCATCTTTTTGCTTTCTCTCTGCCTGCTTGGTTGTTTTTCTGCTTGCTTGCATCAGTGTAGTTTTCAAGGCTCATCTACACAAATCAATAGTTACTGCAAAGCCTTACCCTTGAAAAGAACGAGATTCCTGTACAAATCTCCCTCAGAAACAGTGCACCATGAGACTTCTTCAGCTTTAATTTATCTCTTCCGTGGCCAGATGTCAGCCTAAGAGAGATAAATACAGATTTGGGGTTTCACTTCCTTAACACTGGTCTGTAAATGGCAGATGCCCTGGCTCTGCTGTGAGTGGTGACAAAGATGCAGCTGGCTCCCACGCTGTACCACACTGCTTGCCCCCACCTCTGGTGCAGTCAGTTTAGCAGCTCCTGGGCACTCCTTGCCTGAAGGCTCAGCCATGCCTCTGCCTTCACCCGTTCCTGGGTGCCCAAGCCCAGGGAGAGTCAGCATGCAGAGGGCTACCCTGCCCTGACTGGTGGCTCTGTGGAGGGATGGGGAGATAAAGGCACAGCTCTGGGAGCTGCTTTTGATTTGAGGGGTTATTTACAGCTCTGTCGGCTCAGTCCTTTTGTGAAAGAAAATAAAAAGGTGTTAATTTAGTTTTTAAAGGCAGCATATTTCACAGTATGACTGACTGCCAGCCCTGCCTATCAGCACTCCAAATGCTGATCAGTCCTAGTGCTTGAGGACTTTTTAAGTCCTGGGTAGTAGTGTCCTGCTGTATGGCTGCAAGCTGCAGCTGGTGGCAGAAGTGAAGCACCCTTTTGCAACTACTGTTTCCCTCCCTCTACCTCTGTTCTCTCCTTTTGTATTCCGTAACCCAGCTACAGAGGAGGATTTTGCTGGTTGACAATTGCTCAGCATAACCTGGTGCATAGCCCAGAGGGAGGACGATGTTCATGCTAGGCAGAGTACTGAGAATTCGGGAAGGACTTTTATAACCTACTGAACCACATCAGACCTAGGAAAGATCTGAAGATTATGTACTCCTTTTCAATGTTTTCTTTCCTCAACCCTTTGGTTTTTTTTTAATGCCAAGCTTGCTAGTGGCTCATGCTGGTTGAAAAACAGTTCAAGTTTTGCCTCTGTGTCAGAGTGCCAGTGAAGCGTGCATGAGGGTTTGCTCAAGTGGCAAAGCATATCTGATCTGAAAAAAAGCAAACAGCTGAGGCCATTTGAACAAGTCATGCTCCTGTACACTTTTAATCAGTTGTGTCTGCCAAAAGAGGACTTGCACAAGCAAATCTGGCTTCGTGCAACAGGAACATTTTTGTGTGCATGCAAGCTGGCTTTGACTTCTTGATAATATAGTCTCTGGAAACAGTGTTAATGTGCTTGTTATATCCCTGGCTGCTGGAATTACCTTAATACCAAGGTACTCATGGTTGGTGGTTTGGTATGTAGCTCTACATTTTATTGACTTTGTCTGCACTAAACTTCCTTACCAGCGTGTGCTCTGATGGGGAGTCTCCTTTGGCTGTTTCAGAGGCTGGTGAGGAAAGAAGGTAATTCGCAGCACATTAGAGTGACACACAGTCTGAGACGATTTGATTTTCTTCCTTCTTGAAGTACTTGCTTCCTTAACTGTACTTTAGTTCACTCTTATTTGCAGCTACAGTTCGATAAGGGTTTTTTTACAGTACTAAAAATTACTTTATCACTATAAAATCAGTTAGTTAATGGACAGTAGATTTCATTTTCATTTTAAAAAACTGTATACTACTATTGCTATTCAGGCTTGCTTGCTTCTATTAACTTACTGTGGTAGACATTCTTTCTGATTTAGAGGGAAAGGAGTAGAAATCAAACCAACCAAAATCTTTTGGCTTGGGTGCTGGGGGTAGTTGTCACACAGAGTATCTGAGATGCACAGAGTACCTGAGGTGCCTATACAAGGTATAAGATGGGAAATAGTAATGAAGGTGTTATAACATGGATTTTATACACACGGACACCCACAAATCATTGCTATGGGATATTGTACTGTTCACTTCACAGGAAGCAGTGGGGCAGTGGAGGGCAGGGGAGATCCCTTCTCCGGAGCCCAGTTTTGCTCCACTGTTGTTTTCATGAGAGTTTCTTCCCCAAGATGACTGCTGCTGGCTGCTGCCAGTGATAAGAGATGGGAGCAAAGGCAGTGCTGCTCCAAGATGGAGTGACAGATCCTGACTTCCCTTATCAGTGTGGCAGACAAGAAGGGAAGTATTTCTGCAGGGAAAGGAAACAAAGAGAGGAAAAGAGCACTAGAGGAATTTGGGATCACACGGGAAAAAGTGATGTAAGAAAAAAAAATAGGAAGCAAATCAACACAAAAAACACCCTACCACCAAAAAAAGCATCAGAAATTGGCTGTGATCCATTTCAGGAAATCACTGTAAAGCTGAGTAACGTCGTCATACAGAAATACGAATCAGGGGAGGACATAAAAGGTGACAGGGGAGCTTTGATGCAACTTCTTCCATCTATGGCTTACTCCAAAACTAGCAGCTCTGCCTTGATGACTTCACATGTGGAGATCCACTTTACACATGGAGACAGCAAAGAGGCACAGTGAGAAATGGCTTTGGTTGTGAGCTGAAACACAACCTGGAGCATGCCAGACATTGCCTAGGGCTGCAGCAGGACTTTATTTCTCAGGTTAATCCTGAAATGGCAAAATTTGCAGCTGTCCCTCTGTTGGTGTACCCCAGGGAAGACACTGTGCCTTGCAACTGCCTTCCTACCTCCCATCTTGTGGGGTGAACTCTTCTGCTATGGCATTTCAGTATGTCTGTGATCACGGATATCCTCCACCAGGTGTGGAAATCTGGCAGGCTGCAGTGTCAGGATTTTCTAATGTCAGGGCTCCTGGACAGGGAACACTGTATTTCAGGGCAGAGCAGAGGCAGGGGCAAGAACTCTTATAAGACCCCTGTGTAGGTTGAAGCTGTGAACCTGGTTGGTGCTGTAGATTAACGATGTAGTGTATGCATATCAAGTCCGGCATATGAAAGAAGTATCACTGCCACAGTGCATGTGGGCCAGAGCTGCTGTGCACAGCATGTGCATCCCAAATATGCCAAATTTATTACACATATGCTGAGCACTTGTGCAGAAGCCAGTGTTTCTTGGACATGGTAGAGCCATGGTGAGCGTGGTGTGCAGTGTCCATGTGCCCCTAACCTTGGGCCACCCCTGACCCTGACCAGGTAAGTCTGCTCTTTGCCAAGCCCGTGAGCCTTGTCCCTGTCCCAGCAGCTTAAGCCCACCAGCTGGTGCACTGAGGAGGGAAGGTGGAGCCTTGGCTGTCTCCATCCTCGTTGCTTCCAGAGGAGGAGGAGTCAGCAGCCCTGGGGAGCTGCTCCCAGGAGCAGGCGTCCAGGTAGGCTGCGCAGGGGGATGGGATGGGGATGTGTCCCCGGTGCTGGACTGGAGAAGTCAGTTAGCTCCTGGCCTAGCAATTTGTGGCAGGGAAATTTATTCTGACAACATAAAGTTTTGTGCCTGGAAGTAATGGCTAACGGAAATGTGCTTGAGAGGAAGAAGTGTAGTTATTTTGGGACAGATTTTTGCACACGTTTTGTATCCATGGCTTATCCAGGGTGAATTTTGGTGTGGGGAATGGAGCCTCTTCACTAAGTGGCATGCATTTTCCTAAGAGATTTCCCATTAGAGGTTGCATGTATTTACCACGCACTGACAGTAGCTCTTGATTTTGACTTTGCCTAAAGAACAGTTGCATGTATGCTCCTTCCCATCCTTACCCCTCCCACCCCGATTTCCTCCCGTTGTTCTTTTTCAGATCACTTGAAGGTTTTTTCCTGTTTATTATCCGGACATGCTGCGCACTGTGTGTTGATTTGACTGTCACATAAGGAATCTCCTACTGGGATCACTGATGCATTCCTTTCTTTTATATATATATATATACATATATGGATGATACTGGCTCCTAGGCTATGGAAGAGAAATGTTGGTGATTAAAACAAAATTAGAATGAGCTGCAGGTGTTAATGGGACTTGAATTTAATTACCCTTTCCCAGAAAACCAGTAACAGTGTGATGGGTATAGTCATAAACTAAAATTCTCCTTAATTGACATAACAGGAAAAGTACTTCAGTGAGCAATTATGCTGATGTCCTGGATTGGCACATGTGTGTACCACAAATATATCTTGTACTTCCTGCAAAATTCTTTTAAGTAGCTATAAGGAAGACATTCTTTTATTTTTTTTTTTTTCCCTTTTTTTTTTTTTTCAGTGGGTCATGAAAACGAATCACTTACTTAAGGCTCTTTTTGACGAAAACAGTGGAACAAAACAATGCTTTTTTGCAACCTGCCAAAGCACAAAGGATGCATGGGGTTTTTTTTCTTTGTTGTTTTTGTCAGCAGGAAGTTTTGTTGTTGGAAACGACTATAACATGTACTGTCCTTGCTCTACGTAATCACTGTCTGGTCCTGCAAGCTGGGTCCTGTTACTTGCCTCATCAAACTGGCAGAGGCACCGTTCTGCTTCACTCCATGGGCTTTGTTCAGTCCTGAGTGTCCGCACACTTAAGTCTCCATCCGGACTGATGCACAGTAAACAAACTTCAGGAATCGGGTGGTCCAATGATTGCTGGGTTTGTGCAGGTCAGGGCCCACAGCTAGAATGCTGACTTTGTGAATTGCCTCCTTTTTTTTCCTTTAGACAGCTTAAAATAGGTTTTGCACTGTACAGTGCAAGCAGCTTCAAAGCATTTTCAGGTGTAAATATTCCTTTCCAAAACTCGACTTTGATATGTTCAGGTCTGCTTTGTTTCCCTCTAGGTTAGTTGCAGGTTTGTAACAAAGAGCCAGATCCGATTGAGTAAATCACTTGTGGAAGTTAATTGTTCACAGTGAAAGCTGGTCTGGCTCATTTTGCCTCTGCCGCAGGAAGAGACAGAGGTGGTGTGCTGGATCTGCGTTCTAAACCAAGCATTGAAGCGACTTTAATTTTGATCAGATGTCTCTCTTCAGGGCATTAAAGAAAACCTGCTCAGTAATCAAAAAGAGACTCTTCTCCAGAGAAATGTAAGAAAAAAATTTAATTCATTTTACAGAAATAAAGTACTAATATAAAATTTCAACTTTGTCAAATTTCCTTTGCAGGCTATCATAAAAGAAACCTTCTTCTCCATATTTGGCAGTCACCAGAATCAAAGATGGATTTATTTTTTTTTCCTGGAAAAATGAATATAAAATTATTTGTAATGTCAGATATTGTATGATAGTAACTTCATATTCCAACTGGTTTTATTCATTCCTGTTGTGTTTAGATTATGTTTGTGCCTTCTCTCCATCGACATTTTCAAATGCTTTTCAGAATGAGTTACGTGCTTTGGTTTCAGTAAGTAACAGTTTTCTTTTATTCTCTCCTTAGGACTGAAGCAGTGAGAATGGAAACCACAAAGATTAATATGTCCCGTGTCCCACTGGTTAATGGAGGCATTGATACTGCCATGCTCAAAGCGCACAAACCCCGTGTGATGTCCAAAAGCGGTCATAGCAACGTGCGGATAGACAAAGTCGATGGCATTTACCTACTCTACCTTCAGGATTTGTGGACTACAGTTATAGACATGAAGTGGAGGTACAAACTCACCTTATTTGCTGCTACTTTTGTTATGACCTGGTTCCTCTTTGGAGTTATCTACTATGCTATTGCATTCCTTCATGGTGATTTAGAAATAAACAAGTTCACGCCAAAGCATGAGCCATGTGTCAAGAATGTGGACTCTCTAACTGGGGCATTCCTCTTCTCCCTGGAGTCACAGACAACCATTGGCTATGGATTTCGTTTCATTACAGAGGAGTGTCCTCATGCCATTTTCTTACTTGTAGCCCAACTGGTCATCACCACCTTGATAGAAATCTTCATCACAGGTACCTTTCTGGCTAAAATTGCAAGACCTAAAAAAAGGGCAGAGACTATTAAATTCAGCCACTGTGCTGTCATTACTAAACACAATGGAGAACTTTGCCTGGTGATCAGAGTAGCAAATATGAGGAAGAGCCTTCTGATACAGTGCCAGCTGTCTGGGAAGCTTCTTCAGACATATGAAACTAAAGAAGGGGAACGGATCCTTCTGAATCAAGCCAGTGTCAAGTTCAATGTTGACTCCTCTTCAGAGAGTCCATTTCTCATTTTGCCTTTAACCTTCTACCATATTTTGGATGAAAGCAGCCCTCTGAGAGATCTCACACCTCAAAATCTCAAGGATAAGGACTTTGAGCTTGTGGTGCTCCTCAATGCCACGGTGGAATCCACCAGTGCTGTCTGCCAAAGCAGAACTTCCTATATCCCTGAGGAGATTCACTGGGGCTACGAGTTCGTGCCTGTGGTTTCTCTCTCTCCAAATGGAAAGTATGTTGCGGATTTCAGTCAGTTTGAGAAGATTAGGAGAAGCACAGATTCCACTTTTTATAGTATGGACTCTGAAAAACAAAAACTAGAGGAGAAATACAGGCAGGAGGATCAAAGAGAGAGGCAACTGAGAACAATGTTGTTACAGCAGAGCAATGTTTGATTGAATAGACCAACTATTCTGATTAATCCTTCTTGCAAACTGAAAATACATACTCTCTGTGCTGTATGTCTGCTGTGAAACCAGCAGTGAAGTCCTTTTCAGCAAATAGCTTTGGTGTATAGTAAACCTATCTTTTTGTTTGGTCCAGTTATAAATCAACTATTTTGTAATTAGCCAGGATTTCTTTGCCCATGATTGTGACTTGGATTTGTATTACGTCTCTGCCTTATATCACCACTATAAGCAGACACACCACTTTCCCTTTGGAAAGTGAAACTGGATGCACTGTGCTGATTCCTCCAAATATTTATTTGACATGTTTTTACTGTGAATATGCATTCGCAGAGGCAGCACACAGTACTGCTAGAAGAAAATATGCTCCTTTGAAATATGTATATTTAAAATGTATATTCTTTGAACCAGGTATTGCCTTCACAGGGATTACCTGGAAAATAAGTTGATCAGAGAGACAAATGGTTGGATGTGGGAAAAGATTGCAGGAAGTTGATAAACTCCTTAAATCTTGAAGGAGAGTGACAGAGTAGTTGTGCTGGGTGGTGAGGAAGAGAGCTTATTCTCTAGTCTTGCTACCCAGAGCTTGTTTTGTGATTACTCATTCTTTTAACCTTGTTAATGTCTGATTTATATATAATAGCAAAAAGAGAAGATGAGGGCAAGATACACAGAATCATTTAGAGTAATCAACTAAGGTTAAAGTTGGCTTTGAGACACCTGTTTTTCATCCAATGTAAATAGTTTGTAATAGCAGCATAACAATAAATTTCTACAGATTGCTTGCTTTGCTATGGACTGTATTTAATTTTGGTTTAAAGAAGGCTGCATAATGTCTGTAGACAGTATTTACTTTTTCTGGCAACCATAAAGGACAAGCATTCCTTTCATCCATTTCATTTCTGGTCAATCAAAACCATTCCATTAATAAAGGAATTTAATTTGAGCGGCTTCTGATCTCTTTGTGTCATGGAAGAGGGTGTGATACCTCAGAGATAAAGAGCCAGGTGCTTAGTGTAGGCAGTTGCATCTAGCATACAACCTAGAGACTCAGCAGACCACTAAAGCAGTCAGATTGTGGATGGCAAACCAGGTGGACTGGTGTCCCTGTAGCATGCTTATTATACTTAAGTCAGCTTTTCTAATGTGACTTAGAAATCATTTCTGACTTACATAACTTTTGCAGCTGAGTTCTAGAGATATTGCTCCTCTAAAGCTCTGGCAAAGAAAAGCTGTATTAAGTATGCATTTTGGGTTGTGGGCCATGTCTTGACCTGAGGGTCCCCAAGATCTGCAGTGAGGAAAGCACTTAAGGTGTCATTATGCTTACTGTTACTGTCCTTAGCTTCCCAGCACCACGTGGCCTAGTGAATGCAGCTCTGGAGTCTGCCTACAGTATTTTATACAATAAATGAATCTAGCTTTGTGCCTAAAAAAACACAGAACAAATTGATCAGAGATGCCTGTGGAACCAAGAATCAATGTCCAGAAGAAGGGAGGGCATACTATAGGGGGTGATAACAAGGGGAAGAGGGTCATGAGAGGCTTAAACTGGCTCATTTATATAAATGCTTAGCTCTTCCATGTGAGAAATCACAGATTCAAGTTTTCGTCTAGAGACTTAACTTCATCCAACAAGGTTCCCTAGCCACTGCATTGTAAAAACTTCTTCCTCACGTCCAGCCTGAATCTTCCCTCTTTTAGTTTGAAACCATTACCACTTGTCCTGCTGCAACAGGTCCCTCTAAAAAGTCCCTCCCCATCTTTCTTAAGGCCCTTTTTCAGAACTGAAAGGCTGCAATAAGGTCTCCCCAGGCTGAACAACCCCAGCTCTTTCAGCCTTTCCTCATAGGATGGAGAACCAGAAAACAAAAACTCCATGGCCATCCCAAATCAGTCTTACCCATGAGTAGGGACTGTCTTGCTCACATGGTGCTGGAGGGTGTGAGAGCATTCTTGTCTGCCAACTACTTGTCCCAAGAGTTTCAGGACAGAGCATCCACAGCTCCAGCAGGCCAGTTTGCTACACAGCCAACAGAAGCATCTTCTCACTCCTCTAGCTACCCCACAAATTGAAGATACCCCTTTGGGTACCACTGAATTGGATGACTAAACTTGCCTTTAAGATGTACTAACTTTATGAATAAATTTAAATTAAATTTAAATCTAAAATGTCAGGGACTAAAGAAAATGGTAGAGCCCCATGTCCCTGTGTGCACAAAGTGCATGAGTATGTCCATTGAATAAATCCTCCATTCCAATCACTAGATCGTTCTGAAGAAAAAGGTCACAGTAAATTAAAATTTACTTTTTTAAATTTAATGAGGAATATGACATATTCATCTTTTTTTTTTTCAATGGTGAGCTATGAGTGAGCAGAACATTTTTAGGGTCTTCTTAATTACTTGGACTTGTACAGCACACAGCTGAATGGGAACTCATTTCAGCTCAGACTGTTTGGGCTATTTGCTTTGGCTTTTGGCTTCAATACATCATTGCTCATTTCTTTTCCCCTTCTTTTTTTTTAATTTTTTTTTTCTGTGGAGGTAGGTGACTGAAGAAATATAATTTCACTTCTCTTGCTTCCTTGCCATGATTGAGGAAGGGAAGAAATGAACCCCAGAGACTGCAGGCTGACTATGCCAAAGTCAGATCCACCACCCTTCACAAATGTTTCCCTTCATCTTCCAAACTGACGACAATATTTGTGGAAAGCCAAGAATTTGACAGGGGAGCATGGTGGTCTCCAGAAAAATGTGGTTCTCTAATTTTCTGAGTAGAGGCAGGAAGGCAAATAACCATTAGGTCTAAAAGATACTGGGGGAGGTTTTGCAGAATGGAAAAACAGAGAGAAAAAAAAAACCCTAATCATGCACACTCATAATTCATCCATATGACTGAACATTTGCCACTTCTATAGGATGCCAGGCTAAAAAAACCCCACAACTCTCAGATTTGCTGAGATGACTCAAAGGACTGGGAAAAGTGAACACAAATTCCTGATGACTTCCAAATGTATTTGTTCAGTGTTAGTCTGATGACAGCCTGATCTTGAAAGAACAGGTAAGACTGTGATGACACTGCCATATCCGTGAAGGAAAGCAGCTTAAAAAAGTATAGTGTATGCTCTAGTTCTCGCTTATTCATTGCTAATACATTGTTTGGCTGCAAAACAGTCATGTCCTGGTCACCCTTATATTGTTGGGATTACATGAATAAAGAAATGCTACCCTGTCGTGCCTGCTCAGCCTTCAGCAGGCACTTTCTGCAAATATTAGATTACTGTAACAGAGCCCTTTAAATGCAGTAGGTACTGGTTGAACATCCTGTATCTAAATGGCTTAAAAGAGCTTTTGGGGCATTTCCAGGACATCAAATATTCACTTGGCAGGGACCTTCGAGTTGCCTGTCCTGCATTAGCACATAGTATACACAGCAAAACAGCATGATTCCACAAGTAGCACAACATACATGTGCTTTTTGCATCTCCTCTTAACAATAAATTCATAATGGTCACTGTGAACCTCACCATATTGCATGACTGTTAAATTAATTTCTTCTTTACTATCCCTGTAAATGTTTATCCAGACAAAATTTGATATTATGACTGACATTAGTGATACTGAGAGGAGAAAATTGTTTAAGGACATGGGATTTATGGCTCTGACAGACACGTTGTCGTGAATCTTTCACAGGGGACAAAGACTTTACTTGCCTGCTCCTCTCCTTTGCCCAAGATCAGCATCCTCAGGACCAACAGCAGAATGGAGTACTGCCTGGCAGTACCGAGGCTCTTACTGAGATTCAAATGTATTGCAA
>JAVHNF010064608.1:25185-38488 GCA_034783455.1 Micropsitta finschii
ACTGTCTAACCACAGGTTGATGAGGCTACTGAAGTCTCATCTGCTTAGGAAAGGCCCCCCGAGCATAGAGGGGTGTTGGGAAATATTTTTCGTGCCTGTGATGAGTCGGTTGGAATTTCTAATCTGCAGCTTCCCCACAGCTGCAGGCACCCCTCCAAAATGGGTCTGTCTTGAGGTATTTATAACGTGTCTGTCACCAGGGTAGCCAAGCACCACATGGAAACTCAGCACCCAGGTTTGCAGCTGATGCAGCTCATCATCGTTTTGTCTCTCTCCCAGGTTACACCCTGTCATGCTTCCCATGGCATTTGCTCCAAAAGGAAGCTCCCTCATGGGAACAGAGGGCAAGCCTGGCATCTGCTTCCCTTGCAGGGTGGCATCCCCTCCATAGAAAAGGCTTTTAGACAAGGCTTTAATTTTTCTGTTCAAGAGTTCGGGATAGCATGCAACAGACTTCAGGTGCTACAATGAACAGCCATATATAGAGCATTGCACTTGGTCCCACAAAGCCATGAGCTATTTTCCCCTCTAATCTCCTTTCCAATTGATTCTGAGGGTACTTCAACCTGAACTATCTAACAGCTTGATCAGCCTTTTCCTTTCCATTTTTTTCTGCAGTTTTCATCCCTTCCTTGTGTTCTGCCCGATATTTACTCATAAGAGAGTAATCTTATCTGAAAGATGAAGATTTTGCTCTTCAAAGTAAATATGCAGCTTGGACAGCTAGTAAATTATCTGCAAAGTAGCTGATAAAGGAAAATCACTCCCACACAGTTCTGGTCTGATCCAGCTCTGAAGCCAAGGTAAAGACCTGGGACTCCAGAAAGCAGCCAAGGAATTCGAACATTTATGCTGCCTAACTGGAATATATGTCTGAAACTGTTGCTAGGCAAACTCACTCAGTGTTTCCCAAACCAGCTGCACCACTGGGTTTCATACACACTTGCATGTCTGAAGTTCAACAGTTTTGCAAAGTATATTCAGGAAAAAACACTTGAAGTGGCATTTAGGTTACAAACAGCTGAGAATTCACAGGCTAACAGGCATTCCTGGGCAGTGAGGCAGCCCCGTGCCCACTCAACCTGTAACTCAGACCACCTAGTAGGGTTCAAGTACAGGTGCCTGCTGAGTTTCAGTGGATGGGTAAGCCTGCTGTGTAAGCCCTCTAAACAGGGCATAGTTTTTACCTACTTTGAATAGTTTGATCTACTTTGGTGTGTGAGTTCAGTAGCACAGACTGCCTGAAGCTCAGCCCAGCTTTCTTGCCTCCAGATGACTCCCTTTCGTTCATGCGCCCCTCTGATCCCATGACAGGCAATCAGAGAAGTCAGACTCCCACTGTGTACAGTGATCATCTGGAAGCNNNGATGAAGATTTGTCGAATGAGTTCAGCAGACGGCTTCTACATCAATCATGGTATGAGAAATAGCTTATGAGCCAGATTCTGCCATTGATTTTTCCATGTTTTCCCCGAAGAGCTGCCTTATTTACTTCCAAGGTATTACCCACAAAGCAAACAACTGCTTCCACTCATCTGGTCCTTAATAGCCATGTTACGTACTTGCTGCCCACATGTTGCTCCAAAGAGACTATCACAAACCATGGAAAATTCAAAACTTTGCCTTTGGAATTCCTGCGTGTTTTGATCAGGGGAAGGGGCTGCATCTGCATCCAGATTAAGTTTAGATTTGGTTTGTGGCTCAAAGCTGACCCAGGGCTAGACTTTATATTCATAACTGAGAAGTGGAAAACTTATGGATTTGTTTGATGAAGATTCTTACCAAAACAGCTGCTGTCATTGGATTTGGGGAACATATGAAGCAGAGCAGGATACAGAATATCCCCTCAGCATTCATTCATTTCCATGCAATAACCAAATGATCTTTCAGTCAGCCCCTAAAACCTGACTACGTGAGCCTTATGGTCTTCCAATTGTTATGGTGAACAGTGTCCACTGAAGCAGGTTTGCTTGTGGGTTTCAAAGCCCTGGATATTCAAAAGATATTGTGACTTTTAGCCTCCACGTGATACCTATACAGTGCCTAGGGCTGGGCTTTGTCCTAATCTATCTGGAGGGAGTGTACTTCAACTGCTATAGCTTATAGAAGTGGGCATGCTTGCTGCACTGGCCAGAGCACTGAGATTAGCCTAAGAGACTTGTGCCAGCTGGCATATTTGTACCATTGAGATGCATTGCTGCTTACTCTTTGAACTTGGTTCTGCAGTAGCAGGGCTAAATGGAGGTTGCTTATCATTAGAGCTCTTTATTTACTGCTGAGAGATCTCCTTTCCCAACATCTTACAACACTGCTTTCAACAACACACTCAGCCTGGGATCTTCAAAACTACTAAGGGTCTTAGCTTCTAGAGGAAACACTTTTTGGCAGGAGCAACACAAGTCTGCAGACCTGCATAGTCAGATGAAATATGCATCAGGTCCTCCCAGCTGATGTGCTCCAGCATCGCTAGAAACAAATATGTTTGCTCTTTTATCAGTGCAGCACACAGCACCAGTTTTCCATTCATTCCATTGTTGATCCAAAAGAGAAAAAAGCCAAACCTTTCACTTTTCCACTGTTGTTAAAGCACAAGCATTTTATTTGGAGACTCTGAGAACATAATTGTTTAGTCTTAAATGAGATTTCTGTGCTGCCAAAGATAATCCATTCAGAAACCACAAATCAGGCCATTAGACATCTTAAGACTGGCATAAACACCACGAGACCTTAAAAAACAAGAAATGGGTTCTTTCTTTCTAGCTATGTCCCTCTTTCTTTCTTTCTCTCTTCCTCTCTCTCTTTCTCTTTTTCTCTTGTTCTCCACCTTTCCCTCTTCCTCCAGGATATTTCAAAGCTTTTCTCTGGACCATTTTAAGTAGAGAAACATAGTTTTCAGTGGAAGCTGAGACTCAGCTGTAACCACCTGACATGGAATTTTAAGAAAAAATCCAAAACTGGGAGACTTTTAGTGCTATTACAAGAAATTGTCTCATTGACCTGTCATAGGAGCTCCACATTACCAAGAGAACTAGCAAAGTTTCCACTGGCAATGAAGCTCAGCTACATGTTGTTTATGTCAGTTCTTTTTAGTTCATATCTGGTGACAGCAACATCATGCCTACTTTTATTACTATTTATTGTCTATATTAGAGCAACATCAACAGACCCTGACCAAACTTAGGGCACTGCACATGCTATGAGAAACAGCCATTAAACTCAGAAGCTACATTCTTAAAGGACAAGATGAACAAAGAGAGGAAGAAATGAGAGATTATCTCTCCCTCTCCCCTTCACAGACAGACACTGCAGTACAATGAGGTGGAATGACTTTCGCAAGCTATCATCTCAGGAAGTCCATGGCAGAGCTCAAAACTGAACCTAGATGATGATGTCAAGGGGACTGCCGTATTTGCAAAACCTACTTTTACCTAAAAGCCAAAGAAATGAGAGCAGTAACACTCAGACAACAACCTGGGGTGACCTGCCACCAGGTAAGCTGTCATCAGGCTCTGCTCTGCTCCAGACCCCCAGCCGTCACTGCCTGTGCAGAGGAGATACTCAGGTTGGTCAGAGTTTCTGTTGGGGAAAGGGGGTGTCCCTGGGCACCAAAGGGCATGGCTCTTGCAGCAGACGTGACAGGTGAACTATGACCTGGGGATGACTTCAGGACTTGTCCTGCCACACAGCACAGGGAAGCACCACTGGTGTCAATGCACAGCATGAACTGCAGTGCTCAGTCACCCCCATCCTCCCAAAGTCTCCCTGCACCACCCAGCGTGATGGTTGGCTGATGGCTCTCAGATGGTTTGTTTTGGTCTAAGAGGAAAGAAAAACATGAATAACTTCACTTACTGTAGCATGACAAGAACAAAGGAACAAAGTACGCGATTCTTGAAAGTCAACACATTACAAAGAAGCAGAACTGGCAGGAATATTACTTTGATTAAAAAAATATAAAGGTTTGCCAGTAAGCTTCCTGTATTTTAAGGAATCCATCTGACCTTATCACAACACAGGCTGGAGGTGCTGATTTGCCTTTCGCATACTTGGAAAACTATCTAATGTAAATACATTTTATGACTTCCAACTGTATATTATTAGGTAATAAACATAATGACTTTATGAAGGTTATTAAAATAAACTGTATAAACTGTGTAAGCATCCAGGAATAGGTATTGTATGTTTTAATTTCAATGAGTCTGTGGGAAACAAACAGGGAAGGAACCCACCAGTTTTCTGGGTAAGATGATTTAAGGTTATATGAAAAGATAACCAGCAGTGCTCTTGAGTTGTGAGGTCTTGTCTCCAGTGCATTGAAAACTATATATGGGTGGAGCTTGGGATAAAAAGGAGATTATAGAAATAAAAACTCTTTCTGGTGGGAGGTAAGAGGTAAGCACATGCAAGCAACAGGTTTGCTTTTGCAAAGGAAGAGGAAGGGATGGGCCTCCCACAGGAGAAGGGACCAGTCAAACCTCAGGAAGGGGCTAGAATCAGGTTTTCTCTTTTTCTCTGAAGTGGATTTGATTTAAGTAGAAGTCACTGTTTCTGCTGGTTTGTGCCTGCTGCTGAAGAACATTGTCACTGCCCTGGTGGGTCTGAAGTCAGAGCAGCTGACATAAACAAGTCCAGCTGGCTGGGGTGATGTGGGCAATGCAGAAAGTGCTTTGAACTGCAGCTGGCAGTGCCTGAGGACCAGGGGGACCTGGAGGGACTGGAGAGGCCTGGGAGACATCTTCCAGAGGGCTGGGTTTCAGGGTGCTGGACAGGGATTCAGAGAACATGTGGGTATCTCTGGGTCAGAGTTTTCCTTTGCTAACGCTGGCAGTGGTTGGGCTGTATACTGAAAAATAGTCCTTTACAAGGTACATCTCATGGGCCAAAGTGTGCTCCCTCTTGCCCTGCATCCCGACTTAGACCTGCCCTTGCCACAGCAGCTCTGGGTCTATGCTGCTCCCTGTCAACTTGCCAGCCACAGCTGGGCCTTGGCAGCCACACAGCTTTACCTGCTGCCCCTCTCCTCACCTCCAGCCCAGGCCTGAGCTGCTGCCATCACTGGTCACACAGCTCCGTGTCTTGAAAGAAGAGAGAAGGTTTGCTGTTTACCTTGGAAGGCATTTACACCCCTTTTGTTATTGCAGATCACACACAAAGGACAAGTCTTTGTCAGTTTTTCTCTGATCCCTACTCAGTTATTTTTCCAGGGCTGATACCAATCTTGCTGGCTGTAAATGTAGGTACCCTTTCCTTCCTGCTCTTCTCTCTCCTTTCCCATGGTTACTCAAGTAAAATAAATTATTTACAACAGACTTTGCAGTATTGTTCAATTTAGTAAAAGGGCCCCTGTTTAAAGGCCAAATCATGCTGCTCTATGGACATCCTCCCCGGACTTTGATGGGAGCTACACCAACGTAATCTGTTTTTGCTGTGTAACTGGGCAGATATTTTAAAAGCCTGTTTTGATTCTCCTAGAAAGCCTCTGTAGGAATCAGCATAGGGCAGCTGATAGAGGGCAACACATCTTGTATGCACACATGAAGAAAAAGGTCTCTGATCCAGGGCACCCTGAGCCACTCTGAAATGTACACAGCTCATGGGCGAGCTGCCCATTGACTGTGCTGGGTAGTAGTTCAGCCCCATACAAGGCTGTAATGCACAGGCCACTTTCTTGGGCTTTTTTTAGCTGTGCTGGAGGTATCAATGCACCTTCAGTTTGAGGACTGGGTGCACATCACACACTATCCCAGTCTGAGCTTAGTGGTCACCACATCTGTGTTGTTTCATGTGTTTCAAAGACTGGGATGGCCCAGGAAAAAGTGAAACACAAGTGTATCTACAACAATGTGATGATGCGTCCTAGGCCTCCAGTGTCACAGGGGCTTTGTCATCCTAGTTCCCTGTCTTACAGGAGGGTAATTACACCCCATACACTTACTCTTACCCCTTCTGTCCTCACAGAGAGTTGACATTTCCCAGAGGGGAATTAGGCCATCAAAAGATACCATATCGCTGTCTTTCTTTAACATTTGCATTTTATTTAACAGGTCTTTGAGGTGTCCCAGTGATGGGTAAGCATTGCTGTTCTTCAAACCAGATGGGCAGGTATAACCACGGAAAAGCACAGGTTTTGACTCAGAGCCAAACTAGAGGGTGAAGGCTTTGTTGTTTGGCCAAGGGCAGCAGTTGGAAGAGTTTTCAGCTCTATTGCAGCCGCAGGGGGATCTCCTGCAGAACTGCAGCAGAACCATTTAGCCTGCAGCCTGGATCCTCCACATGTGTTAAGTACTGCATGATGGTACAATTAAACAACACTTCTGTTCAAATCCCATTGTCTTGGAGCTGATAGTCTTTTCTGACATGGCCATTTGCATTCACTCAGCTTCCTCACTGTGTAGCCCACAGCAAAACCATGAAGACATCATCCCATGGGAACACTAACACCAAGAGAAAGCTGTGGCTTCTCTGCTTTGCAATACCGGCTGCCACAGACATGCCAAAGGCCTGAACCCAGCAGTTTTAAAAACTGCCTCAAGTTTTGAGTTGGAGAAGGGACCTCACCGCTGCCAGTAACTTCCTCCCATAAATTTAATATTCCTCTGTCCAGGAGAAAAGGTTGTTTTGGAAGTGGTCCTGGACCATGAAATTATCTACCCACAGAAACCGTGGGTTATCTCAGCCCTTGTCATCCTCTAATACACATATACAGAGGAATAAGGATATTAAAAAAAAGTGCATCCTAAAAATCATGAAAGCAGTAAATCAAAACACAAGGTTGCACAAGTAATTTTTCCTCTGGGAAACGAAAACCAAACCACATGCACCATATACTAATCATGTGATATAATGTACTCCTGAAATTATGTAAAGATTCTGGGAAGATAAAGGCAGCATAATTTAAAATAACACAAACTACGTGTAGTAGAACAGCCTGAACATCATTATTGAATAAATTCAGAGAGCCATTTCTATTAAGCTGAGGTAGGGGATGGGTGAGATGAACAGAGAGGTATTTCTGGTGGGTTTATGTTGCTTGTTTTTTTTAATCCAGAGTGGAATCAAACCTTTGGTCAACAGGAAGAGCTAAATAAGAGGGCTGCAGAGGGCATGGATGAGAAGCAAGTCTCACATATACACAAACACACACACACAGAAAAGCATGTGGTCTTTGAAACAGAGGATAAAATAAAAAATCCCATGGAGCTTATGAACCCCTGAGGCTCAGTGAAACGTGGGCACTGGCAGGATGGAGGGCTTGAGGTTGATAGCTTCCTGCTCCACCAAGGCAACAGGATGAGAGTCCTAGCATAGCCCTGTGCATGCCCCGTGTTCAAGTAATGTCACTGCTGCAGACGCTGAGCCCTCCCATTTCCTTCGATGAATAAACACCTCTGCTTCCTCTTGATTCTCCCAACAGATATTTGGCGAACAAGCTTCTTAATTTCCTCATGAGAGATAAAGAAAAGTCTAGGTTTTTCCCAGTTGCGCAAATAGCCCCAATTATAACCTTGGCATGCATCAATAAATGATGTCCTCTTTCATCAGTGAAACCTTTGCACAAGCCTCCCCTGGCTTCTGAGCTGGCAGGAAAGACACCATTGCATTTACCTTTGCTCAAGATTGGGAAAAACCAGCTGCAGCCCAACGCAGCCTCATCAGTGACTAAACGTAAGCAGCAGGAGGACAGTTCTCAGCACTTATGCCATTCAAAGCCTTGATGGCTCAAGAGTAATTTGTTGCAGCCCACCTTCAGTCACCTCTGCTCCCCTCTCCAAAAGGGTTGGACAGCAGAAACATAGCTAATGCCGGTGCCATACCAAACCTGGAGAGCCATGCCAGTAAAGCTGCTTGCACACTACAGGGCAAGTGTGATTATTTTTCTGAAAGTAAGCAAGGAAATGATGGAAATCTGCTAGTAGAAATCATTATAACTCATCAGCACCTCTCTTCGCTTCAGCTTAGCAGATTGTGCAGTTCCTGTTCAGCATCCCATTTCCTTCTCTTTCCAGGCAGTGACAGGCATGTCAGCTCTCTTAACTGTTGCTCTGTTTTCAGTGTGCTCACTTTTGGTATAGGACCCAGCCTTCAGGGATGTGACTCTGCTATGACAACAGTGTACTCGGTCAGGCACCTGTGGTTTTCTTTCTGGCTCCTCACCGTGCCGCAGACTGAGAGAAATACTCCACTTTATGAATAGCAAGAACAGGATGCTGGGCAGTTTTTAGCCTTTTGTGTATTGAATCCATGCTCTGCACAATGACATGTTTCAGAGCTAACAGTTCCTCAGGAGGAAAGCACACTGGAGGAAGCATTTCCTGCTGAGAGCAGTTGACGGCTGCTTCTCAAGTGATGGAGAGGAGGCTATTCTGGGGAAGTTTTGGTAACATTATTTTACTCTTCTTGTCAACAGCATCAATGGTTACCAAAACACAAGTACAGTGACAGATCAAAGGGAAAATACAATCATAGTTAATAGCCTCAGGTCAGTATGTCTGTCCCACCATGCAAACGCAAGTATCTCTATGCATCTCTTGTCACCCTCAGAGACAGGGCCAGCTGTCTCCTACCAGACAATCATGTTTTCTGGGCAAGGATGGACATTATGAGTACAGAGATGTCACAAATCCTCATGGATACAATGCCATGCATGAAATATGTCTCTGAAGAGCTGTGATAGCAGTGACAATGCAGAAGAAAGATCAGGGGGTAAAGCCAGTGTTTAGTCAGGTATTAACCAAACAGGGATTTCCAGGGCCATATTTTCTACAATAAGACAAGGATAAGTGGGAATATAAGGGTTAAGATGAGGATGATTCTGGTGAAGCTCTGTTTCAGCAGGTAGTGAGGGTCTGAAATAAAGAAACAAAGTAGGGGGCAAGGAAACTCAGCTGCTGAGCTCTGAGGCCAGCAAAATTGCAGCAGCCATGGTGACAGGGGCCAGTTAGCTGGGAAGTCTGATAGACATAAAAAGAAATACTAATTTCTTAATACTGGTGGCAAAATGTTTCATTACACTGAGAAAACAAAAAAAAAGAATGCACCTAGTTCAATTACATGTTTCTAGCCAGTCACTATCTCCACAAATCCCATGGCACAGCCTAGCTTGGCAGTATATCACTGGTTTAGGGAGAAGAAACTTGAAATAAAGTTGATATAAACAAACAAACAAAAAAAATTCAGTTTAGGCAATTGCACAGTTTCCATGGGTGGAACTGGATGAAACCATTTTTAACAAAATGGTTTAAATCAGAAAAATATTTATTTTAATTGACTAAATGCTTTGGTGAATTCCCATTACATTTATTGAACTAATTCAACCAGGAAGGACGGAGAAGACAAAGGTTAACTGACAAAATATTCAAGATTCTAAAAAAGAAATATTTGGTTTTCCACTTTGAAGCTGAGTGTAGCTTTCCAAAATAAATCTCAGTATAAATATATCTTTAAGATTGAGGCAGGTGGACAAGTGTTTCTCTCTGAAGAAATTTATTTGCTGTTTAGGGCAGCTTTACTGGAGATGTGAAAGGAGGTTGCAGAGCTCCTGCTCAAACCGCCTGGCGTGTCACGCACCACATATTACAGGACAGCTGCACAGTCTTCTTTTGTCCATTCATCCCCTGGCATCGTGACTGTCATCACTTCTCATAGCTCCAGCTGACACAATGAACTTGATAACACAGATGAGTTTGTCCTTTGTGTTGCTGCTTGCTCTCATTCATGACTACTCCAATATGTCCCTCATGTTGGACTACCATTTCCCCGTAGCGCCACTGCTGAAGAAAGGCTGGTTGTCTTTTCTCCTTGTCTTCATAGCACTTCCTTTATTATAAAAGGACTGTGCAGCTTTGGGGGAAATAAAAAAAAAAGGCAGCAAGCTGAATGTTTACTTAATTGTTGATCAAGAGTTGGCTCCTGTGGAAATGTTGGCTGAAGGCAATGCTGTAAAGCACACTCCCTCCTACAAGTGTGCCAGAAAACCAAGGGGCAGGTGGTAGTTCTTGAACAATAGTCAATTACACTTTTTAGGCAAATATTTGCTCATGTGTCCAGACAATAATGTCTTGTGGAAATGTGTTTGCACAATGTCCTTGACAAAGGCTCGTCTGTTAACCTGGACACAATTGGGTACAGCTCTGGAACTGTATTTAACACAGGAGCTTCTCAGTTCAAGCAACAACAAAACATCATGAATCCAACTCTGAACAAAACATTCACCCCAAATTACCTTCATATGGGGGGAGAAAAAAAGACTCTTGAAGAGGATTTGCTTTTAACCTATAAAAGTATCCAACGCAAATGTGTGTGCTGGGATCTGTGACTCAGTTCTTATAATTTCAGTGTCCTTCCAGTATAGCCTTGGCCAAGTCACTCAAGAATGGAGTTTCAAAAGCCCCTGCAGGGTGCCTACATTGTTCCGTGCTGTGCCATGTTGTCACAAGTGGCCTTTGCAGGTGCTCAGTGCCACTGGGGGCCCAGTGGTTGTCTCAACATGACACTACATCCAAGCGCACACACTGAGATCCTGGTGAGTAACTGGATCTGCTTGGCACCAGCTTCCACCTGCCCCATATCCAGGCAGTGAATGAGCCTGCCTGAGAACTATGGAGGATCATCCTTGTTCCTCCTTAACTTAGATATGGGTGGACACTATGAAGGAGGAGGCCCATCACACCTCTGCAGCATCTTCCACTGGGGAGCCAGTGCCATGCATTCCAGACCACTTCTGGGGAAGGCAGGGACAACAGAGGCCCATTTTCAGCCCACAGAGGGAGTTTTGGGTGGCATATGGTGTTTGACAGTGTGCTAGTACTCACAGGAATAAGAAAATAATAATTTAGCCCAAATATACCCAAACTTGGAGCAGAGACTGCCAAGGAGGGGTTGTGGACTATAGCTAGACAAAGTTCATCTGAACTTTCTATATTTCTCTCTGGTTTTGCGGTCACACAAAATGAATTGTCCCTAATGGGGGTGAGAGCCAGAGGCATTCAGGAATTGTTAGTTTAGCCCTTTGGGTTGTAAATAACCATTCACAAGCTGCTCCTCTTCCCCTCCTGTGAATTCCTTAATGCGTACCAGTGTTTTCTGAATGTTTTGGCTGAAAACGTTCCAGCCTCTGCTTTGCACACCACATGTTCACCTCATCTTAATGGTGATTCAGTATCCACGAGGTGTGTGAGTCACCTCGGGGATGTGGGATTGTTTCTTATTCCCTGACTGACGCGTGGGCACTTCTACAGGAGAGAACATAATATCTGCTATAAACAGTAAACAAATAAAGGAACTAAAGAGCAACAGACAGAAGTGGCTGAAGGTTTGGCAGAAACACACATTTGTGCTAAAACTGGTGAAAGTAACAGAATTCCCGCAATTCTCCCTGGATATTAATGAAAAATTAAGACCTTTTTTCCCTAGTGTCAAATTCATTGTGGGACTTCTTCTAATGAAGGATATCAAGCAAGATAAGAAACTGGTACTTGCTGATCTCAAAACTGAACGCAGGAGTCACGGCAAACTACACTTGCCTTGTTTGTCCATAAAAAAATATTCCTGAGCCAATTGTTTAGGTTTTGTCCTTCTTGATGAATGATAAAAATTCTCATATTCCTGCTGTAGCATTCCTAACAGTGACATCATGCTCATAACAATTCTATTGTGATGGTTACCTTATACCTCTTTCCCTCATAAAACTTGTTATTTTCCTTTATTATTTTAATTCCTATTTTTCTGTGGGTTTTAAATACTTAAGCTTCAAAAACCTCTTTCATGTGCTGAAAGAAACTTCATTCTTCTGGGAAGCTAAGCTCAGGTTTTCATCTCAAGGACCACAGAAAGAGACACTTACTTGAGGAACAAAAGCTATGATGGATTGTGCTGAAAGCCTCAGTTATTATAATGAATTACATTTTCTTCCTTTTCAGTTCTTCATGAGATATAAAGCAATGCCTCAACTGGAGGCACTTTTCGCTTTCTTATGATGCCCCTGTTTTGACCATTAATGCATGTAACCGATGAAAGGTCTAATAAGCAGGTAAGTGTCAAGCACCAGGACAGATCTAAATTGCATTCAGAATATTTCTTGGGGGTAATGGGAGGGTGACCAAAACTACTGAAGTGTCTCAAGACCAAAGAGTTCAGCACAGGTCAGTAAGATTTCATGCTCCTAATCCATGGCATCACAAAGGAAATCCTACCAGAAGTCTCTGCTCTGACCCTCAGTATGCTGCTGGCACCTATGCTGATGCAAAGCAAATCACCTATTTTGAAAAGGGAAAAAAAATTGCACCTTCAACAACCTTACTCAATGGTTTCTGAAGAAGTAACTAAAATATATCCTGTGTTAATAACCACTCTCCAGAAAACATATTTAACAGCATGATTACAAAAATCAGGGCATATACAAAGGGAAAAAATATTCATTCCTCTGGGCCAAAAGCTGCTTTCAGTTACACCCAAGAAACCACATTAAAGCCTCCTGCCCTCGAGGTGCCAAGCCATCCTCAAAGCACCGAATCCTGTTTGCTGCCGTTGACATCAGCAAGTGCTGCAGGCACCCATGGCTCCCTGTGGCAGCTCAGCACTTGCCAGATGAAGTGCAGATGCCCTGGTACAGCCACGCACACACACACACACGTGCTGACTTCTGCAGTCATGGGCAGCCCTGCCAGTGTTGGTGTGAGCTGGAATTGTGCTTACAGGCTGCAGGGAAATAGTCCCTGCAGCACAGCTAGATTCGATTCAGTGCCTGTTTGGCTCCTGTCGCCTTGGGGATGATTAATGTCAGTAATTAGCTTTGCTTTTTCTGTCATTTCTGGGCAATGATGCTCTAAAAGAAAATGTGTGAAAAAGAAGTGGAACTGGAGTTGGAGTGGGCTGGCACAGCTGCAAGCAGCTGTGCATCTCTCTGTGTCCTGACCCAAAACCACGCGGCTCCTTCAGACCCTGGGGCCTCTTGAGCAGAGGCTGACAAACATGCAAAGTCCTGCCAAGCCCCAGGACTGGCCTGGAATGTGTTCCTAACAGGGTCTCCAGCAAAGAGGGCATTGCTCTAACCCAACACACCATCTAGTGTCAGGACATTTTAAAGCACCCAGGTCCCCCAAGCCCATGCATGGTGTTCCAAAGCATTCTTTTTACGAGGGCATGAAGTGACAGGACAATGGAGGACTATGGGGGGCTATAGCGGACTATGGGTACTATAGGGGAATATGGGGGACTATGGGGACTATAGGGGACTATGGAGGACTATGGGGGCCTATGGGGGACTACGGGGACTATAGGAGACTATGGGGGACTATGGGGGACAA
>JAVHNF010064619.1:0-12465 GCA_034783455.1 Micropsitta finschii
TATCCCTTAGGTTGTCTTCATAAATGAGTGAGAGCCTACAGCTGAGTGATATCCACTCTAGCAGGTGTAAAACAGGTGCCTAACCTTGGTTCCATCTCTAACATTCTCATCAGTGCAACTTCCTGATCTCTTGGAGTCACCGGAAAGTTATTCCCAAGTTGGGCATTAACTGCAGGGTGAAGAGTTGTTATGTTCTGGCCGCTGCCATCTGGCAGAAGGAGTAGAAACCAGCAGCAGCAAAAAGGCTGTTGGTGTAATTGGTACTCACTGTTCAGTCTAGCATGGCTCAGTAGGCAGATCGTTCTTGAGAGGGGTGGCTCTTGACTAGCATGGGAGAGTCAGAAGACAGAGGAATCATAAGGGCCTATTTTGCCATTAAAAAGCGAGCTTTTCTGAGATCCATAGGGTTTTGAAAGTAGAACTTGGGTTAAATTTGCACCTATGTAGAGCTATAAGGACAAAGGGATACCAAAGAATAAATAGATGTAAGCAGTACTGCAGAGCTATGTTTCTGTTATACAGTCCAGCAACAAACCATTGGGCTCTGCTGAGGCTGACCCAAGTGGAGTGAAGAGGAATCTGGCTGGGTGTTATGCTGGGTGTTGTGTTCTGAGGCATTGAGCTCTATGGAGTTTTTGTCCCTGTTAGAAAGAACCAGTAAAATCACAAACACGGGCTTGCAGGAATGGTAGGTGGTTCTTGGCTTCATCTGTGCTGTGGGGCAAGTCCCTTTATTTCTAGGTGCCTTGACTTCCCCATCAGTGAAGTGTGTATAAAAGCCTCTCTTTCCTCCTGTCCTTTGTGTATCTTTTCTCCAATACCAATTTCACAATGTGACTGTGTGATGCTTAGCACAGTAGGAGCCCATAGATACTGTAATAAACCAGGGAATATTATCTGAACATCCCTTTCAACAGCCCGTCAGCCCAATCCTCCCCTCTATTACCTCCCTGCCTATCGACTTTTGATTATGCTATGGCATTTGGTCCGGCGCCAAATGGCATGAATAATATGGATCTTACAGTATAAATAAGCTTTTAGCCATTGTCTTGTAAGTTACTGGAAAGTTTTGGGATGGGAGGAAGGAGGAAAACCCAAAGGGAAAGGGAAACTGCTCAGTTTGCAGAGCCCTCCAAAGACTTTTTGGAGACCAATTGCAATTACAAACATGCTGTTAGTGTTGTGTTTCATTTTCAATTTGAACCCATAGAGTTCAATTATTATTTTCATTAATGGTGTCAGGTTTTCATCAGAGTGCACAAACAAGGAGGTTTTCCTTGGAGATCTTTTTTTCTCCTAGCAAATGTGGCCATGCCAAATAACTGCACTGAGCACCGAGAAATGACTGCGTGTAACCGGCAGCGTGCTCCCCCCAGCCCTTGTTTCTTGAAAATGAAATCGCTTTGCAAGACAGAATAAGCATTTACCAAATGAGTGTGAATTGCAGTTGCTCAGAAGGAGTGGAACAGAAGCTGCTTTAGAGATGGAAAACGTACAGAATAGAAACATCAAGTTTACTGACGTGTTTGGGGGTTGGATGACATTGCAGGTTTGCATTCAGTTCCTAGCAATTTGGAAACTAAGCTTTAAAAAAACCCCACTAGGTATAGGGCAGAGAGAAACATGATGTTCTAGGCTGCAGAGAGATGGGAGATTTGAGGAGGAATTGTTTTGTGGTGAAGACATGAGGTTGGGAGCTGGACATGAATTCAAGCCCAACTGTTGCTGGGGACTCAAGGTGCAATGTTCTTTCTCGACCCATCTAAAATACAGGATGTCTGTACTTTCACCCTGGTTCCACATGAAAACTTCAAACCTAAATTAGAGCGATTGACTCAGTGTAGGAGAAGGAAAGCAGGATGTTGAACAGTGGATGTTGGTAAATGACACTGGGCTGTTAGCCTTGGAAAATAGAAGTGTTTTGGTAGTTAAGATTCTGTGATGTTTCCAATTAATTTGAGGGACACAATGTCTTGTGGAATTTTAAAGGCCTTTTTGAGTTTTTCTGCTTTATTAAAGCTAGAAGTGCTAATTCCACCTGTTCCCTATTACAGTTATCTGATTTGCATCTCTTCATGTGCTTTGCATTTCATCTTGGAATGAGCACGCTGTTCTTCATAGAATGGTTTGGGTTGGAAGGGACCTTAAAGATCATCTTCTTATTGATTGATTATTAATTTAATAATAAAGATGGGCCTAAACAGGAAACTTCTGATCTAGGCTTTCCTCAGCACAAAGGATCTTTGCGTCCTATAGATTTTAGTCCAAACCACCCTAATTTAATAATACAAGTTACTCCTGCGCTGTACTCTTTACAGTCTGCAGAAGCAGACTTCACTTTGGCAAGCATCTGTTTTGAAACTGGGAAAGAAACGTAGAGCGCAGGAAAAAGATCTTATGGAAAGGGGTCAGGATCAGTGCCTAGAAGCTGAGACATCATCAACGAGATAAGATGAGAATGCAGTGGCAGTGGAAGGGTTTTATGTGGCAGGAAGGATAGGTGGAAGAGTGAAAATAGAAATCATAGGAATTTGTGAGGAAGGGACCACTTGCTCCATCTCCCTTAGGTTTGCAAACACCTTAACTCATCTCTACACAAGGCTGAGGAGTTAACTTGAGTAGTCTGGTTGTCCTCTGCATGCAGCAGCTCGAGAAAGGTCTTATCAGGTTGATGGTCCCATCACTGAAGGAAGTATTTTGAATTAAGAAGTGTTCCTTGTTTTTCCCATCAAGAGATGAGGATATTGTTGGGGACCGGCTTCATGTTCATGTGCAGTTTTGGCGCAACTGGAGTCTTATCTATCAAAACCCAAGTGACTAATGAGCAGCCACCTCCTCTTCTCCTGGCCTAGGCCTCGGACCTCACATCATCTGACTCCTGCCCCCTTCCTTCATAGTAAATCTCTGACAAGCTCCAAAAAGTCTTTTGACCTACATATGTTGGGTTTCACATTTGTTGTGCACAGGAGTTTTATGAAGATGAATTAGCTGCTGTTTATGGAGTATCATATAAATACTCTGGATTATTGTAATAACCTCACTCATTCCTCACACACTATAAGGTGTATGTTCATTAGAATGCCTTTGTGCAAAGCCTGATCCCACATTGACTGTAACTGCTGGAAAAGAGCAGGAAAAATTCTCATCAGCTCCCTAATAATACACACCGACATAATAGAATGAAATTACTCCAGAGATAAATATTCAGATTATAGAGAAGTCTTCTACTGTGATATTCATTAAAATCAAGGTCATGGTATCAAATAAATGTGATTGATTTTAAGCACTGACCTTCAAATGGACGTGCAGAATCTGACCTAGGCCCTTTGAAAGGAAGACATTTGAGTCCAGCCGCCTACTTTGCCTTGTTGTGCCATAGGGTAGGGTTACCGGTCACACTTATCTCAGAGTCTGCAATGCCAAGACACACACGGTTGAGTCGAGGGGTGGACGGGAGCTTTGATGGGGTTGGAGCCAGGCCCTCACTGTAATGATTATTTTGCAGTTCATAGTAGATTTAATCTTCGTATTGTTTAACTGGAGCAAAGCTATCCGTAGTAACAGCTTCTAATTTTCTCTTGGTTCACTTTGTGACTTTTTGGAAGCACTTGAATTGTTTAAGCAGGATGCCACCAGATCTTTATGTTTTCATTAGATTGAAGCATCCTAGAGTTTGCTGATAAACATGATCAGACGACGTAGGATTGTGCCAGAAAAAACCTGAGGCCACGAGTCCAAATTCTACAGTAACCCAAACAAGACAGGATTAGCTCAGTATTTGCTTTACAAAGGGTATTTTGGAAGCATATCCAGAAGCTGCTCATAAGATAAAATCAGCGTTATGAGCTTTGGTTCCGTACCTGTATTTTAAGGAAGCACAAAAGGTGGATAAAGAAGGTTAGTTAAGATGTAGAACCAGGAGTCAGGAGAGCTGAGTCCTAGTCCCAGCTCTGCGGCAGACCTGCAATGTGATGGGGAGCAATTCCCTCCCAGCTCCCAGGCCCTGGCATCTTTGCCTGTGGAATGGCGAGTTCCACCACCTGCTGCAGAGGGGTTTTGTGAGCCAGAATTAATTGAAGTTGAAGTCCCACAGAATGGCGCTATAAAAGCACAAAGCACATTATCTATTTCTGTGGTTCCATGTGGTGAGGCTAATCAGTCCCAGGTCTTGTGGCAGGGTTTTAAGAAGATGTTAATGCATTTTTGTTTTAAACCTCCACCTTCTGCTGCCTGTGGGACTGCTCTTTAGGGCTTCTGTCTTGTCCTGTTGAAGTCCAAAGCAGGTTTTTTTCCTGACTCCAATAGGATTTGATTAAGGTTCTTCTCAATCATCCGAGATGAAGGAGAAACATTCTCAGAGGTGTGGAACTTGCCTTCTAGTTCTAGCCACATCTTAAAGTTGCTTCAGGTGGGTACAGAACCTAATTATCTATCTATCTGTCTATCTGTCTCTGTCTCTCTCTCTCTCCCTACCTACCTACCTACCTAAAATAAATAGAACATAATAATATATATATCTGTATATAATATATAAGTATACATTGATGAAGTGGCAGTGTGGGTCAGCAGTTTCTTTGGAAAGACCTTGAGAGATGCAAGAACTTTGCCCTTCCCCTTTCTCTGTGCCCATTGAGAGCCCATTGACAGGGAAATCTCTTCTGCCTCTCTCAGCTGTATTATGGGCTGTATGAGCACTCCTCATCTGCTTTCCCACCAAGTCAGATCCCATTGCTCATAGTATTGCTGCAGAACAGTTGAGATAACACAGCTGTCTTTGTACTGAAGTGAAAAAGGGGCACTTAAATGATTCATCAACCTTGCTCCTCAGTGACTCCCAGTAGGAGGTGCAGCAACTTTTACCATAGCTCCTTCTAAATCCTAAAAGAGGGAGTTACATTTAAGGTGGCTTTTAGGAGACCTCTGCAAGTGTATCAGGCTGCAGGTAGAAAGCTCGACTGTAAGAGAGACAATAGGAAAGAAAGGATAAGTCTGCAGTTATATTGTCACTAATTTAATGTCTATGCATTAAGTTAATCAGGTTTTCTACAGTAATGCCAGGATTTTTAGTGATAGTGATTTAGAAGTGTTTAGTTTTTCCCTCTGTGCCCTTAGATGGCGAGCTCTGAGGTGAGTGGGCCTCACTTGCTCTGCTTGGCTGGACTCAGTTACCCGCTAAACTCATAGCTGATGTTCCTTAGCAAGAAGCAAAGGCCAGCTAAAGAAACATGAAAAGGAGCTAATTCTTTACATTGATTTTTATTTTTTGATGCATGTGGAGGTTAAAGCCAGAACTTAAAGGTTCTCATTTAAAAAAATTAATACAGCTTTCCTGCAATTCTCCTGTTACTCCTAAACCAGCTTCATTTAGCGCTAAACCTTCCCTACTCTTTGCTCCCCCCAAGTCATTTTTATTCTAATGCTGCAATAAATATTAATGCCTTTCCCAGGTGCAGCCACTTAAAATATATATGTGTATATATCGACCTACCAAAGACTTCATGCAGATGCCCAGTTGTGGATAAAATTTGACTGGAGAAACTTTGAAAGAGGAGAAAAAGAGAGATGTGGTTTCTTGTGTATGCATCTAAATAGAACTGAATCTAAATCTTGGCTGATGGGAGGGAAAACTGTCTTAGTGCAGCATATTCAGTGAGCTTCAAAGAAACTGCAGACCTCTTGGCACTGGCAATATATGGGAATACTGCTCAAGCACTAAAACCAAAGCCAGCACTTCCAAAAGTGAGGTGAGGAGTTCCTGATGCCCCTTTTGTGCTATCTTAAAGGTGCACCATTTTCAGCAGCTGAGGTGCTCAGCAGTTCCAAAAGGTCAGGCTCTTCAGGCTGTCTCTAGTGGGTCATTTGGAAGCTTTACCTTTCTGTATCTGCATTTTAGGTGTTGGTGTGACCCGGGTGCTGCTGTATTCTATAGCTCTTCCCAAAGCCAGCCCAGCTGACACAGCGAGTTCTCTTACAGACACTATTCTTGCTCTCATTTTCTTTGTCCTTTAGTTCATGTTGATCAGTTTTCTCCTCTAGATGAGCAGGGATGCGAGCATTTAAAACATTTAAAAAGGAAACTGCACATTTTCCTGATTAACTTGATTATGTTTGATTTATTTTGCCTTGAAAGTAACAACTTCTTGTGGATTTTAGCTTGCAGTTACCCTCCAGTATAATCAGTTACCCAGCAGCACATTGATTTTCATGTAAAAGTTACTTGCCTTGGTTTCATTGTCTCGTTTGGTTCCATTCTGCAGTTTTTCCTTCCATAAGTAGCTCTCAGTAACAGAAGCTCTTTGTATATCTGCAAAAAATGATTTTATATCTGTAAGAAGAGGGCAGGATTAAAAGGAGTGTTTGTGAGTAACAGTTCTGACTCGAATTCTCCTGTGGACCTTCGCGCCGGCATGCCGTGTTTTTCCTTCTGCAAACATTCTTGCAGTTAAAATCTTGCTTCCAAATCACCCAAATAAAAGAGGTCACAGATTTTAGCACAAGGAATAAATAAGCCTTATTTGATAGAATGTATTCACCCAGCGCTGCTCCTCAGGCATGAAGTTCTGTAGGGTTTTCATTTGAGGAGACACGGCGGTGACCAGGGCTCTGCTGGGAGAAGTTGCCCCCTGACAGTTGAGCATGAACAGGTCTCTGCTGATGAACCTCAGCGTGGTGAGAGGCCATGGCAGAATGTCATCTGTGCAAAAGGAAGGACCAGGAGCTCTCTAAGTCATAAATGAGAAGGAATGAGAAAAATAAAATCCAGTCTCCAAAATGCACAGAGAAAAAGAAATATTTGAGCTATTTAAAAAATATTTGTGAGAGATTTCAGGCCAAAAGGAACATTCCAGCAACCCGGTTTAATGGAAGGTGTCCCTGCCCATGGGAGGGGGTTGGAACTGGATGAGCTTTAAGGTCCCTTCCAACCCAAACCAGTCTGGGATTCTGTGCTTTTAATTTACAAAGCTCACTGGAAGGCTGCATTTTGTGACAGTCGTTTTACGTGACGTTATCTGGCTCTTTTTTGTGGGTTCAATTGTCATGAGGTTTCTGAAGGGTTTTGTTTGTTCAAGCACCATAAAAACGGATCAGATCCTTCGCTATTTCTTTGTATGTTTGGGGCAGATGGAAGAGAAATGCCGCGATGGAAGTGGTGCAGAGCAAGCAGCAGTAACAAGGGCGAGCGGATTCCTGCTTTATTGTCTTGTGCAAGGACTCTTTGGGTGGGTGGTGGTGGTAAAGCCAGGAAATATACATCTTTCTCCTTTAAAGTTCTAATTCAAGGCATGAATGTGTGAGTTCTGAAGGGACTTAGGGACTGCGGTAAAAAATCGTTGTCATAGTAACAGAAAGGGAAATAGGCCTGGCTCACCTGGGACTTTAACTTACTGCAAAAGCGGCTTTTTTTTGTAAGGAAAGCACTCAGCAAAGCAAAATAAATAAATAAATGGCTCTTTGTATTCCAAATCAATCCTTCAACTCTTTGTTTTTATTTCCAGCCAAGTCTTTCTTTCCTTCGAAATCTACCTCAAAGTCTTTGATTTTTTGATTTCTTTAATTATTGCAGTTAAATCTGGTTTCGTCCAAGAAATGGAACTGAAAAGAATCACAGCGAAATCTTTCCACTTGTGATAGAGGATGCCAAAAAAAATCCTTGCCTGCTAGGTCTGAATTTTCAAGACGTGCTTGTTCTGTTCTTAAGCCAATAACTCTGATTTTTCATGTAATTTCTTTACGTCTGAATTTCCTAAATGTAATGGGATGAATCAGATAACAAAGGGGTGACTCCTCTCCTCCCTGGAGCTGACACACGATTTCATGGAAATCGTATAGAAAAATGCCTGCCTAATATTTCTGAGCTTTAAGATCTGGTGCGAGGTGTTGGGGAAACCAACCCAGCAGTCTGAAGATTCAACCTGTGTACATGACAAGCTAAACTCAACCGGTAATAACACATAAAGATAGGCATATGTGACAGGGCAAAAATAATTGGCATGAGAACTTTGTGTGATGTTAATGGGTTTATCTGCTTGGACAGCGTGAGCTGTCACGTAGTCCTTCAGGTTGTGCTTCTGTTATCCTCTCTCCAAATCAATGTAAGATTATAATCTGGACTCTTGGCAGTGCTGCTTCTCTGCTTTAGTTTGTGAAATCTTAATAACTAAAACCCATCATCGGGATGAAATCTCATCGGCTGCTCAGGGAAGCTGTGAATGCTCTATCCCTGGTGGTGTTGAAGGCCAGGTTGGACAGAGCCTTGGGTGATATGGTTTAGTGTGAGGTGTCCCTGCCCATGGCAGGGGGGTTGGTACTAGATTCTCTTAACATCCTTTCGAACCCAAACTATTCTATGATTCTATGATTTGTGATAGATGCAACTGAACTTGGTTGGAATCGGGCCATGAGTTTCTTGGCTAAGGAGGATATTGCAGAAAAGGTGGAGAGGTGCATTGCATCACTGGGTTATAGGTGTTTGCTTCATGTTTGGCCATGAGCTACCACCAAACTTTTATCAATGGGGTTGAGACAGCTTCTGAAATGATATATATGTCCATGCTGCTCTCTCTGGGACCTCTATTTTAGTGCAGATTAGCGTTTAAGGTAAAAGAAATTAAAGAATGGAAGCAGCTTGTTCATCTGCTGATCTTCATCTAGCCACGTCCACCCAAATCAGTATATGTAAGGAAGAACAACCATATCCTCTTAGGAAAGACATAATGACATAGGGAAAGTCATAGTCTTGTTGGAAATACCTCAGGCATACTAGACACTGGCTGATAAAGCAGAAAAGAGGAAAACTCTTTTGCTCAATGAAAAGGTAAAGAACAAGATTATCAGCCACAGTGCCAGCAGAATTGCTGCAGGTGTCAGCTTCACTGGAGAAGTAGCAACAATGGCAAATAATTTTAATAGCTCATATAGCATCCTTCTCTTCAGGTATCTAGCTGAAGTCACAGCATAATTAACCTTGGCTGGTTTGTAAGATCAGACACATCCTGAAAAGACTTGCACTGAAAATATATATAGTTATATATGTGAGTAGCAAAATCATATAAAAATCTTACCAGAATTTTTTCATATAGCATTTCACAGCTAAAAATGAGCATTTATAGGAATGATCATGCTAAAGGTGAGATATGAGGCCTTTGCCTTTGCAAGAGAACTTTTTATGCGTCTCAGAAGTAAGTGCATTCAGAGTCACAAATGAGATGAGGCTCAGCTACATACTTTCATGGTTACCAAAGTACTATGTAGCTAACCATGGTTATCAAAGTACTATTGATTTGGTGTCTTCTTCCTTAATGCCTAGTTCAGTTGTCATGTGCTTTCGCACCAGAGAAGACACTACCTCCCCAGAGAACATCAGCAGGCAGCCTTGCACAGCTGTTCCTGCATTGTGTAGTGGTTTATTAAGAGATTCTAATTTTTTATCTTAGAGGCTGCCAGCCCATCTGAGATGGGCAAACACTAGCCATCATTGCAGGGCTGTCAATAAGGCTTTATCTTATTTCATCCTCCAGCACTGTGATATATTTAAGCAAGAAAAGGTATTAAAGTTACTAAAGTTACCACTTAAATATGGATTAAAGCCAGATTTTCTCCTTTAAACAGATTCTATTAAAAAGATAAGAAGATTAGAACTTGGAAAATTATTGACTAGGTTTTTGATCTAAGAATGGAGCCTGGAACAGAACAAGCAACCATAAGCACATTTATGGTCTTCTACCAGTAAAGCCTTCTTGTACAAAAATGGAATATCTATCTAATATGTATAAAGTATGGAGATAAACAATTTAGACTGAAGGGTGTCCTTGAATGGATGAAGAGATTCAAGATTAGGCTCAGGAGAGAAGAAAAAGAAAAACAAAGAAAAAGAAAGGGAATAAAAACCTACCGCAAAAGAAACAAACACATATCCCTACCCTTTTATCCATTCTGATGTTTTCATTACATTAAGTTTCTACTTTGTGTTAGTTAAAATATTTTTGATATTTTTCTATAAAAATAAATTTCTACTCTGACAGAAAAAGAGGCATGTTATATCCTCTCAGGAACAGCTCATACAATTACACTGTAGTTATGATGAGACAATAACATAGCTAAACTGCAGTTAAATTTGAGATACTTTTCATGTCCATTTTCTCGTAACTGACAGTTCATCTACGTGATGGCGTTATTGATGCTTTTCTCTATTTCATGACTAAAAAGCACAGTTTGTGGCATAGAAGTGGTAAGAAAAGCATTTTAGCCTAAAATACAATTATATAGAAGCATCTTGAAAATTACACTATAATACTATTACCATCTACAAGCAGTTTTGTATGATGAAGTGTACAACTGTGAATGTATTACTAGCAACTTTTGAAGTGATCAGATACTATACTGTCAGTTCTGGTATGAAACCTAGGTCAGATATCTTAAAAAATATCAATGGGTATTCCTTTAGCTGGCATATCAGCTGCATGGAAGGGTCTATGCTTAAAAGCTGCAATTCACTCTCCCTTATTGGTTTTAAGTAGAATATTTAAACATACAGATTGGTATACATTATATGGATTCTTTGCTTATATACATATTTTAATATAATTTTACCTTTAGCTTTCAGTCTTTCCAACATACTTCAACATAACTAGGAACACTCTGAAAGCAGGAATCTGACTTTGGAATTAAAATGTGAGTCTGATAATTAATGAACTACAGTAGAAACACTGCTGTCTATTTTGAGCCAAATGATATAAAGAGGCTAGGGGGATTCTTTAATAACAATAAACATGCAACTGTAATTGACTTTTTATGCTGTGATCACATACAAAAGATCTAATAAAAATAATTGCATTAAAAGTTCTATTTTTGGAAAAATGCATAGCTAGTATTTAGGAAGACTCTTATTGCTTTGATTTATCTATTAATGAAGCAAAACCTAGTTAATTACCTAATTTGCATGATATTTTGCATCCACATAGATGCTAGGATGAGCACTGGGGAGAGGTTTTGCATCAATCTATTTTTAATAAGGTAATGAAGTTGGCTGTGCTGACTTCGCAGATCAAATCATTGAATGTTTTTCTTCTGCTGGACTGAGAACTTGTCAATTAATGTACAGATCAAACAAGCTTGTGACATGGGGAAGGAAAGAATATTCCTCCTCCACTGCCAAGGTTGTGTAACTGTAGAAGATTTGCAAATCAGCAAGCTGCTGAGATTCCACAATATTTTTGCATGGCCTAGAGTGGAGGTACTGAAGAGGATATAGTGGCTTGTATCTTCCTGCATCTTACCTTCTTCCCTGCCTATTCCACTGCATTATTGCTCTGAGGCAAGATATAAACTTGAAAACTGCCAGCCACAGCTGGGTCAACAAAATCAAGGCAGAAAGAAAAAACAGTCTACTGCTGGTTTTGCTTCCTTTTTCCATCACACTTTCTGTGATCCATGGTATTTCTTCCCACTCTTTGTCTGTCACTCCTTTGTCCCCCTTCATCAGAATGCCTTTTTTTCCACCTACCCATCCTCCCACCGTGTGTGCTTGATGTTTTGGCACCCCACGTATCTGTGAGGATATTCTGCCTCAAGGAAAAATAATCAAAAACAACTTACTCAATTTTTTTCTGAGGCCTTCCTACACCCTGTGTAGTAGAGGGTCTGATTTGCAATGTAAAGATGATCTTACGAAAATGCATCTTCCCTAACATTAGCTATTTGAAACCAAAGCACCTTTTCTAAGCCAGGTAGTTTTCCAGGCTGAGCCTGTGGTGGCCACACAAAAAGTCCCTCCAAGGAGAGCTTCTTCCCATCCTGTGGCTGGAGCGGGAAATACCTTTAATACCCACTGATTTTTTTGTGTCTCTGCTGACAAGAGAGGGAGCCAAGAACAACAAATTTAGATCATACACAAAACTATACATGACTAAAGTCAGGACAGATTCATTTCATCCTTGAGGTCTTCTGAAAGCATACTCTACACAGGCATAGAAGTGCCATTAAATACAAAACCTCATCAAAGTCCTAAAATGCAAACATCTGCCATTGCAGAAATGAGGGCATTTGGCAGGAAAGAGCTTTCTGAGAAACAGTCCATAGTTTTTTAATCTCTGCTGCTTCAAGTTACAGATACATATGAGCCATTTAATACTGAAAAAGAGGGCAAACTGTCATCACTGGAGATAAATTACTAGTTCTGGATTCTCATCAATGGCATATAAGTAACAACCAACTAAAAACATATATTACCCTGATTACACTGGGTCATATATTGAAATATATATTGAAATATGGTAATTTGGGTCCTGAGTCACTAAGAGTGATGAGGAAAAACTTTGTGCTATAAAGCAAAATTGGTGAAGCTTGTGTTTTCTGTTTTTAAAGCCATCATTGAAAAATAAGTAAAACTACATGGGATTTTGTTTTAATCAATGTAATTATGCTTGATTTTTATCCACCGTTATTTTTAATACATTTGGAGTTTTA
>JAVHNF010064619.1:12565-24345 GCA_034783455.1 Micropsitta finschii
CTTGGCAGTGCTGCTTCTCTGCTTTAGTTTGTGAAATCTTAATAACTAAAACCCATCATCGGGATGAAATCTCATCGACTGCTTCTGGGAGCTGTTTGTCTCTGGTTTTGAACACAGTCTCAGTAGTTTCAAGGCTTATCTGCTTCAGAGTTGCCCTGTTGCTTTTTGTAATTTCTACAATGACATTATCCTTCTGTATTGTTACATGGAAAATCCCTTTGGACAGCAAAAGAAAGAGCTTGTATGCAAGGGAGCGATAGCGACTGAAACCGTGTGGTCAAACATGCAGTGAGGCAACGGGCAGAAATCGGAGTGGATCTGTTGAATTACATGGGCTAGCAGCCCAGCTCAGAGTGGATTACACTCACATTGGTTGTACCTCACCTGATTTATTTTAACTTCTCTTTGTCAGGATTTGCTTGTGTTTGGTTTAATTCTGTTTTGCTAAGTCCCTGGTCTACAGATCCCCCACCCTGTAAATCACTACCATGTGTATTTTAAGACAAGATCCCACAGAGGTGGTTGTGAGGGTTAACAGCAGTGACGTGGTTCTTTATCTTTCCAGGTTCTTCCTAAAATTTTTTCTCAAGTGCAATCAGAATTGCTTGAAAACAGCAGGAAACCCAAGAGACATGAGACGGTTCCAGGTAAGTCTTACGAGGCCCAGCATTAACCTGTCTGCTGTTTTTCTCTTCCCTCTCCTCTCCCCTCCATACATAAATACGATGACAGTATAGGATAAGCCATATCAGATATTGTTGAAGTTTTTCTCCATTTGTTGTGTTTAAGCCTTTTTTTTTCCTCTTTTTTCCTCTTTTTCCACTCTGAATCCCCAAGGGGAAGTGCTGTACTGCACCAACCAGCAGTGGATATTTGATTTGACACCCTCAGGCAAAGCACTCGCACATACAGCTGCCCACAGCAGGGATCATGTTTGTGATACTTAGATGCCTCAGAATTTTCCAAGTAGCTCTGTACATGGTACACAAGCAGGCTCCTCATTTCCCTCCACTCCCTCTCTCTTTCCATCTTTTTTGCCTTTTAACACTCTCATGCCCTCCCTTTTAGCTTCTTTCTTAAAACAAGGAGCCAAAATAGCAATGGTCACTTTAAGATCTCACGCAGCAAAGCAACAAGACCCATGGGAGGATGATCCAGCTGCTTTGCAGCAAAATCTGCCACTGGTTTCATCATAGCTGTCGCTGATGTATTGTGAACACCAGCTAATAAAAACACAGAAGGAGGTGAAGTGTGTCAGTGGTGAGGAGAAAGGCAGGCGCAGTCTCCCATCTTTCATTCCCAACCTTTTAAGCAATTACTTACAAATTAATGTTTTAACTGTAACTGAACGGAGTGCTCAGGGTTTTACATCAGGGATGCACTGTTGTGTCTCCATGCAGTGGGAATGGTGCCACGGCAGAGAACGTGCTAGGACAGTGGTGTTGGAAGTGGCTCTCCTGCAGTTGAGTGTGAAGCAGCTTGGTCTGGTGAAGGGACATGGGGTTGCAAGTCAAGGTTGGGCTGCAGCACTGATCCAGTGTTTATTTCCACCTCTCCGTATTGGGGATGCTCACCTTGGTAAAGCATCGTGGTCTTGATTCAGGAGAATGTTGGAGGGATTGCAGGGATGCTTGGCCAGCCAGACCCTCTGCAACCAATTGGTGATATCAGGACTATCCTTGTAAATGCTCTTACTGCTTCTCATTATTGTACCTTCTTTGTGCCACATCCTGGTACAGAGAGGATTTTAGCTTCTTGAGGGATGTGTGGTTTCCCTGGTGACCCACAAGACTTGCAGTGGGAAGGTGCCATCCCTAGGTGTGGCGGTTCGCGTTTCATTGCTTGGGCACTTGCATCAGTTTCCTCATTTATAAATGAAGTTAAAACTCCACAGGAGTTGTTTAAAACTTTCCACCAAAACATGTTTTCATAGACAAGTGGTTGCAGTTGGTTTTACTCTTACTAGAAATGAAAATTCACAGGAGGTATTAATAAAAAACCCAAATAAAGAGTTCAAGTTTTAGGAGCAATTGCAAATGGAAGCTTCTGAAAACTCCAGAAATGGTAAAGAAATATAGGCAAAGAATAGAAAAGTTATTGATTATGTTGTTTGAGAAGACATAAATATGAAGAAAAATACCTGAAACCGCAGTGAGTTCTTCATTCTGTGTTTTTAGAGGTAAGACATGAGAAAAAAAGAGGTGCTCATTGTTAGGGAATTTATACTGATTTTATTGCTTTTTTCAAGTGACAATTTCCATAAAGAAAACCCCAGCAATTAGTTATCATCTGCCAAGAATGCCCAAAAACCAGAGAGCAAAGGAAAACTGGATTTATAGCGTGTAAACAGATCTTGTTAGCTCGGAGAGCAGCTCAAAGAGCTGATTGTGTGGAATGCGATGAAACATAAATACAGAGCCTCCTGCTTTGTTTTGTTAGGAGTTGGTAAAGAATCTGGCACCGGGGTATCCTGATTAGCACCCGGGGATTCCAGGCACCACCTTATTACAAAGAATACTCCTTGTAAGAGCCAAAATAGAACTTCTGGATGCAAACACACCTGAACACTGCAGCAGTTCAGATCTGGTTTCAGTCTCGTGCTAGCTGTGATGAGTGAACTAAAACCTGAGATTTCAATCAGGTGCTGAACTGAAGGAGGATTTTGGAAATAAGGTTTTTGGCTGAAATCTCTCTCTATTATCAGCCTTATTCATTGTTTCACCTCTTTATCTCCCCACCCTGAATGGTGATGTTACGGAGCCTGTGTTACCTTCACATTGCCAGTGAAATACTGAACAGGGAAACTAAAGTGGGTCCTGCAGCACCCCCATGGCCTCTGATAGAATGCCTGCAGCCAGCCCACCTGGCTAGATGTGGGACAGTAAGGCTTTGCTTGTGATCTCTGTACCAAAAGCAGCAGTGCGTTAGAGTAGAACAAGAGCTGGGATAGACTCTACATATGGGTTTTCTGCCTCGCAACTTGCCAAGCCAGAAAAACAGAGCCAAGTGAAACTCTGGTTGTGTTTTGCAGGGTTTGCTTAAACTCATCCTGTGCTTTCAGTCCATGCGAGTTCATCCCCTTTGAGCTTTATTGTGAGCTTTAAGTTCAAACCTCCAAATTAATCAGGATCAGGCAAACCCACTAGGTTCAGCTTACTTTGTCTCAAACCCAGAAATGTCGACATGACTTTTCCCAGCGTTACAAAACCAAAATGAACCCTTTGAGACAAATCGCAAAACACTCGAGGTTGTGAGCGCAGGGATCTTCCTTCAGGCTTGTTCCAAACGGGACACGTCGGTTGATGAGCTTTGTTCTGGCCTACAGAGGTCAGGACGGATTAAAAAGGACACAAAACGTACTTCAGCTGCTAAAATTTTACACATTGGGAGTAAAAAAGCTCAGTGTTCCAAGGGAAATTAGCCCTGATGAGCCGGGAAGACAATCAGCAAAGAGCTTGTTTTCTGCCTGCCTCCTTGTTACAAGGATAGAAGCAGGACTTCCCGGGATGTAATGGAAGTTAAGAGTGTTCCTGACTGCTCCACCATCTCTGTCTTCTGGATCTTCTTTTTCTGGTGGATTTTTTAGGGTAGTTTATGGGTTTATTTCTTTGGGGTCAAAGCTTTTTTGCCTGCTGCTCGCTGAGTATGGTCCTTCTAAAATCAGGAGTGGGGAGAAAAACCTGGATTACTTCGAGCGTTAGTGATGTGCTTGCACACTGTGAGCATGTTCATTTTCATTTTAGCTGTTAAGGTTTACACCAGGGAAAGTAATTAATGTGCAGAATTGTTTGTTGGGATTGAAAGGACAGTCAGTTGTTCGTCCTCCCAGCACGGGAACGTGTGAGCACAGTAAAAGTAGGGTCAAAAGGCACAGTGCTGTAGGGTACTTTATGCATTTTATGTTTTAATTCACTATGTTTTATTCTTGCACTACATCTAAAACCTTTATTGCTTTTTTTCCCCCATAAATTATTTGTACAGCTGCTGTTATTAGGGCCCTCCTTTTTGAAACATTTGCACACATTTAAGTTTCCTTTTGCAAGCAGACTTGTGCAGCAATGCTGTTGAGAAGCTTTTCACTTGTACCTATGTTTTCCTGCAGAAATATGTTCATTTTCAACTTGTCAGATCTCTATGAGACATTAAGGTACTCTTTTATGGTTACGAAACAGAAGAGAGAATCCTTATCTCAGAGTTCTCATTTAAATTGCTACTGAAATGTGGAATTAAAAGGGTCCCATCAAAAGCCACTTTTGCTCTTCAGTGGAGATTGAATGAAAGCCCAAAACTCAGGCTTTGCTGTTGAGACACAAGTACAAATAAGAGACATGGAATTAGTGCTGTACAATGCATCTTATTGAGCTCTTCCAGCACGGAAGAATGGTTACTCATGTCTGGAGAAGTGTCAAGTTAGTGCTTCTGATTAGAGATGGGTGTGAAGTGACACAGTTTGGGCTTGCCTTGGCTGATCACCAGCATTCCAGGGCACTGGGCTCCAGTCTCTGACCCTGGCCTCAGCCTTGCTTCTAGATAGTTTAATACATCATAGCTCTGCTATAAAATATCTAAATCTTATAACCTAAATTAAATGTTAAATTTCACTTATATCACATTCATTTAAAACAAGGAGGGTAAGGAGAAGAAGGGATGGAAAGGTTACATTAACACCGCATTATAAAATGAATACAGTTCCAGATGCCTAAAGAGGTGTTGTTTTAGTATAATTCTTCAGTTTGGAGAGCAACAGCAGCTGCTTTGTGATCGCATTCACCAGTTGAAATTTGCTTTGATATTGAGTAAAGCTTCAAAGATGCAATGAAAATCTCTTAAGTTTCATTTTTTTCAAATCAAATACAGAGGTTTCGTACTGTTGGAAAAAACCCACTAAACCTCAGAAGTTAGAGGAGGAGTGATCATTATTTTAGTGGGATTTTTCCCCACAAGTAACATAATTTTACTGTGAATCACTCACTACTACAGTGGCTAAAGCATGGAGAGGGAATCTTCCTAGAGCTAATGGATGTTCTCATGGTTACTTGCTGGCTGCCCAGATAACATATACAGATGGAGTAACAAATCCTTGTGAATTTAACTGAAGCAAATACTGATTATTTATCAATTAAGATACTTCTGACCAAAGATTATCAGTGGAAAACTGAAACAAAAAGCAGGTTAATATCACTTACTCAAGCTATAGTGCTGTTTGAGTTCAGCTGAGCTGCAAAGCTGAGTTTACACAGGTACTGTCATTGCTGTCACTGCTGTGGTCTCAGTGAGTGATTCTCTCAGGAACAGAATAAAACAAATATGATGGCCTCCGTTTAATGAGGACTTCTGGAGAACTTGATTGAAGCCCAATGGTGCTTAATGGTAACGACCGGTGCGTAATGGGGGACAATAATTCTGTGGAATTAAGATGAGGCACTTCAGCTAAAATGCTTCAGCTGAGACCTGGCGCTAACGCATTAGACTCCTGTTGATTGGGAATTCTGCTTCATCCAGTAACGCACTGATTAAACAGATCCTACAGAGAGAATGGTACAAGGCAATGGAACATCAGTACTAACAATGGTCAGCTTTGAACCAACATGCTTTTTAGAAACACAAAGAGAAAGGTCAGCAATTGCCCTCTGTTTTCAGCAGAAATCATGACATGGAATGTTTCCTGGCAGGTATCCCCCTCTAGATGCTCTAGGGGAGAAAGAGAAAGGAAAAATAACAAGGTGTGTCCCTGGGGAGATTTCCTGCCTGACCTCAGAGTGGTTGGATCAGTTCATCATCAGGCACGTGAGCAAAGCTGGCTGTGTTTGAGAATTCACCCAGCTGGCTTCTGATATGAAGCACTGAAGGATCTGTGTCGTTCAGGAAAAAGAAAACTGGGTAAGAGTGGTGGGGTGATACTGTGAGTTAGCAACGCAGCCTGGAAAAACAAAAAGGGGGAGCAAGAATGAAACGTAACAGGTCTAAATCAAAATCCTTTTCACATCGATGGTGGAAGAATGTGCCAGAGACCCCCATGATCTCTTGGATATGGGTGGAAATTACTGAACTGTTGTTAGAGAGGTGAATGCTACATGGACTAGTGTTACGAGAGACTAATTTCCCAGGTATAGACTGTGAAACAAGTGCAGAGAGTATCAGCAGAGTCTAAAGCTATTAATGGGTGCTACATTTCCTCATCAGTGACTGACACAAAAAAGGATGATGTTAATTTAGATTTTGTATGAGTAAGGGAAGGACTGACTGCAAGTGCAGAAGAAAAAGCAGTCATGGAGCTTAATGTGCTTAGATCTGGAGACCAAATAGCCATTGTGACAGAGAGTTGCCAGAGTTATGTATTGTCTGTTAAAAACAAACCACAGATGAGGTTTCTCTCCTATCCCTGTGTCCCTAAAATCTTTGGAGCCTCTGTTCCTGAGATGAATCATAGACTCATAGAATAGTTTGGGTTGGAAGGGACCTTCAAAGCTCATCTAGCCCTGCAATGAGCAGGGACATCTTCAGCAAGATCAGGTTGCCCAGAACCACGTCCAGCCTGCATGAAGGCTACGTGCATCGGTTTTTCTCTTAGCCTAGAGCCCGCAGCAGGCTCAGGGTCTCAGGGAGGATATCCCAAAGAATTCAGTGGAAGTTTTGAGCAGAGAGAGCCTGCTGGCATTTTTCACATTGTTTATCTTATTCCTAATCCGGCTATGGAGCAAACACATAATATTCCAGCCTCTACTCCTGTATTACTCTCTCAACCAAAACGCCTATTGACATCAATGGGAGCCCTGTCCAAGTGAAGACAGCAGGATGAGGCCTGACATCTTTCCTTCCACCCAGCTGGAAAATACTAATAATGCTGGTAATTTTTTAAATCCTCATAGTAGTTCTTCTTTTGGAAAGTTCACATAACAGGGTGCTGTGACTAGAGAGTTACAAGGGAAAGCGCATCAGGAATGCAATATTGTTTCCAGATGTACAATGTCATAAAGAATTTTTTCCACACTTGGAATGGTAACAGGAATTTTTTGAGAGAGATCATTTACACAGTGATGAGATACGTTACATGTAAGTAAATGCCTGTATGCCTGGAATGTTTGTACCATATGTCTAAAAAGGTGTCTATGAGTGATACAGCTTTTATGTACATGTGGTGATTTGTATTTACTTGCATATACGTGATTTGAAGAGTATATACATATACTTTAGAATATAGGAATACTGGGACGATGGATTGATGGGGAAGGAAAAATTGCAGTACCCAGGTAAAGGTCAGTAAAGAAATACAACCCTGTGCAGGGAAATGGGAGAGGGGCGGTGCAGCTCAGAGAACCTGAGTTTAATGTGCTAAAGACAGTTTGAATGTCACAGTAGGTGAACCTTCATTGTGGTTTTTGAGCAGGAATTTCATTACAGAAATCCACCTGGGGAACAAAGATAATGTAGGGATAGAGCGGATGCATTCCTCCAGTGCTGCTGGGGAATCATTCTGTGTCTGTGGCTTCCCAGCTAACAAGAAGATTCCTGCAGATTTGCAGAGAGAGTCTTAACAACTGCTGAAAGCACCACTTAGAAACCTGGGACTCCCTCACTCTTCCTAGAGATGGACCCTCCGTTGGATGGATGGAGGAGTAGCACATTGCCCTGTTGATTCCTGCCTTGATTGGGTTTCCTCTGAAACTCCAGTGGAGGTGATGGGTTGATCCAGCTGCTGGGCAGCACAAAATCTTTAGTCCTTATGCTGCCTGTGTCACATTTGTCCTTCACCTACAATTACTGGAATCCACGGCCTCTCTGTCAGATTTTGATGTTCTCAGGTTGTTCCCTGAGGATTCCAGTTTGCATCAACTATTGATTTGAGGTAAAAGACCGTCAAGTAAACAGGCATAGAAGCCAAATTATCATGGCCAAGAAGCAGTGCCATGAGATCAGGATAAGAGAAAGCACCAAAAGGATTTGCCAGTAGTCTGTCAGTGCTGTGGACAAATCTGAGACTTTCAGTCTCCGTGGAAGTTTGCACATCACCTTTCATCAGCACTAAATGCAGGTTCTTTTAAACAAAAGGCCTGGAATGTTTTATGATGTTAGGAGAACAAGTGTTACTGGTAAATACATGTTCAGAAGGGTACTGGCAAAAATGCCTAGAAATGGTTAACAAGGCAATGGTAAGAAACGTTGACCTTGATTTGTTTAGCTAAGATGTAAAGATTTTTGAAGGTCAAAGGTGTTCTTGTGTAGTGTTTTGGAGTCTAACTGTGTCTGACCCTCTAACATTAAGCTGCTGAGGCCTGCAGTTTTGAAGAGTGAAGCAAACCAGGGGGAAAGAGAGAAGGGGGAGAGAACAGGAAATGGAGTGAGGTGTTTCAGGAAGTTGTCAGGAGTTGACTGATTAATTCCAGATGGAAAGGGTCACCCTTCATGACCCAGGAAATACTCACTGGGGGAAAGCAGTTGGCTTGTGAAAGGGAAGGGCCTGGGAGTTAGAGACCATAGTGGAATGCACATTCCTCTTCCCTTTATCCATAAAACATTGGTTTTTAATCTTCAAGTATAAAACAATTGGATTGTCCTGATCATCGGGTAGGAGGGAATGACTGGAGCAAAGTGAAGAAGTTCAGGTATTTTTATGTCCATAATCTCATGATGTCCTTACTCCACATCATTGGTAATGATGGCTAGCAGGGTTGTAGTAAAGACACAAAGGTCTCTGCTGAATTGGAGCAGTACCTTAGAGGTTACTGCACACAAGGTCCAAACCTTCTGCAGACGTTCAGGTCCAGATCTGAACTTTGCATTTTGTCCTGTCCATGAGAACGCTGTAGTTATCTACCCCAGCTCCCAGCCTGTGGATTGCCAAATGGCTTTGACCCTCTTGTGATGGAGAGGTGAATAAAATGGAACCACTTATGCAGAGAGGTCTAAAAGTGCTTCTTCCATCCCTGTTGGCTCAGGGGATGGAGGATGCTCAGGACTTACCTTCAGAGCAGAGCTGTTACTCACGCTGCAGGGCTCTCTGTAACTTGTACCAGAATGTGGCTCGTGTGTTGTGCGCAACTATGAGCTGGCCAAGCACGCAGTCTCCGAGGGTACTAAGGCCGTCACCAAGTACACCAGCTCTAAGTAAAGTGTCTGTCTTCTGCAGCAACTAGTCAACCCAAAGGTTAAGAGCCACCCACATTTTCAATAAAAGGGCTGTTCAGACAAGTTAGCCTTTAATAGTTTTTTATGGAACCTTAGTTCAAAGTAATTTTTCAAGTGCCACTTCAGATTAATTGTGACAAAATATTCTCCAGTTTTCTGTGTTGGGGAACATACTTTATCAGGGCATCAAATTACTTGCTATAACTAAAGATTTGGGGTTTTTTTCTTTAAGTTGTATTTCTAGGCAATAATTTATAAAATTAGTTTGCTGTTTACAGTGTTGCATTTCTTGTGCAATACATTGATATTAATTTTAAGCATGTTCATGCTGTGTGCATTGTGAATTTAACGTTAAAAGGCAGGAAATAAAATTATTACTAATGGGAACTTACCCATGTGCAGCGTTTTAACTGCTATAATAACAGTTGCCACTTGATGGTGCTCTGTTTCGTTTTGGGGTTTTTTATTATTTTCTTTTTTTTTTATTTTTTGTACCAGAATGAGATGTGTCTCCAGTGTACTCTACTGTAAAATGATTTATGTAGTAACAAGTGACATTAATCTTAATAAGTTGTTACCAGGAGCACAGTGATCAATACAGCACAGAAGTCCTGTCTAAAAGTTACTTCATCAATTTGCTTAATAATTCTACTGTGCATGTGATTTTTTAAAAAACATTTTTAAATTTTTTGCATAGCTTCTCTCTATGACTGCTTCAGGTAGAGAATATTTCCCTTCTATATAAAAAATACAAAGTGAAGAAAATATTTCATCTCTGACCCTTCCTGTATTTATAGGTCATTTGTAGCATTAAAACTGTTAAAGACTAAGAAAGTTAACCAATGTGGGCTAACTTTGTAACCTATTGGAGTTTATCATAAAGGTACTAATCAGCCTTAAAGTCTTGCAGGTTCAAACCTGAATGCTTTCTGAATCAGTCCCTGAATCCCTGAAAATCCATATCTACAGCAGCATTAGGTACTGCTGTAGATGCAGATTAAAGCCATTATCACCTTCTCTCAAACTGGATTGAATAGTCTTGAAATTCAAGTATATTCTGTGTTCATACAGGGACCACAGAAACACAAAAGTAGATCCTTCTAGTACTGACTGCATGTTGTTTCTTAGTACAGGTATACTGACAAGCACCAGATTTCTCTCTCTTAAATCTGCCACCAATTTATCGAAGTTAATTTCAGTTTGAAGGCTGATGGGGAATCAGAATAGATTTTTATTTCCAGTGGGAAGAAGTATCCTGCACATTCCGTTCTTCAGCAGCTTCAAATGGAGTTGAGAGATCTGTTCTCCAAGTGTCTTAATGCAAGCTCAGAATTGGAGATTATTCATTCCAAGCCTCTGTATATATGTCTAATACCTACAGAGACGAATAAACCATGGTATTTCAGTCTTTAGGTTGGGTTTTGGGGTGTTTGTTGTTTTGTTTTGTTTTTTTTTGTTGTTGTTGTTTGGGTTTTTTTGTTGGGTTTTTTTGTTGTTGTTTTGGTTTGGTTTTTTGTTGTTGTTGTTTTGGGGGGTTTTTTATTATTATTTTATTATTTTATTTAGGGGAATGCATGTGTCACTAGAAAGGAATCCTAGAAAATACATACCAAAAGTGCTCATCTTCTGATAGGGATAATGATCATGAGAATCATTTGTCAGTGGCTTTTATTCTCTGTAGTCATGTAAAAGTCAAATTCAGTTATGTTGTCCTAAAAAATAAAATACATGTATAAAAAATATACCATAGTTTTAACTACAACTATCAGAGGGCATTACTATTACCTGAATTAAAGTAGGATCTCAGTGATGCCTTTCGACCTTCCAGTTCAAGACTCCATCCACATTCCTTTTGCCTTTCCTGTTTTTGTATGCTCTGTGCTGCACAGTTCATTGCTTTCAAAACGCAGCTCTCACAGTGTCCTGAGTTCAACTGTAACCATTATTTTTCTCCCTCTTTGTAGATGGTACAGTCCTGTGTTTTCAGCTTTAGTCTGAGAACAATACTGATAACACACTGGTCGTTTAGTTGTTGCTAAGTAATGCTTACTCTGATCAAGGACTTTTTAGAGTCTCATGCTCTGCCGATGAGGAGGGGCACAAGAAGTAGAGACAGGAGACCTGACCCGCACTAGCCAAATGACTATTCCATACCACAGTACATCATGCCCAGTATATAAACTGGATGGAATTACCTGGAAGGCCCAGGTTGCTGCTCGGGTTGTGCTGGATATCGGTCACCGGATGGTGAGCATCTCTTGTGAGTATGTTGGGGTTTTTTTCCCCCTTCCCTTTTTAGTTTTATATTCTCTCCCTTTGTCATTTCCCATATCATTATTATTGGTGGAAATAGTGATAGTTTTGTGTTATACTTCAGTTATTAGACTGTTCTTATCTCAAGCCATGAGTTTACATTCTTTCAATTTTGCCCCCCAACCCACCGAGAGCAAGGGGGGTAAGGAGGGAGGAAAATGAACAAGCAAGTTACTAAGTGGATGGATGATGGTAGAGCGGTAGATGTGTTTTTTCTTGATTTCAGTAAGGTATTTGATACTGTCTCCCATAGCATCCTCATAGACAAGCAAGGAAGTATGGGCTTGATGAACAGGTAGTGAGGTGGATCAAGAGCTGGTTGAAAGGAAGAAGGCAGAGAG
>JAVHNF010064623.1:29663-44715 GCA_034783455.1 Micropsitta finschii
GCTTCCTCCCAGCTTCCCCTCCTCCCTGGCAGAGTATGAGACTCAGAAAGTCCTTGGTCAGAGTAAACATTACTGAGAAACAACTAAAACCACCGGTGTTATCAGCGCTGTTCCCAGGCTGAAAGTCACAAACACAGCACTGCACCAGCTACTGAGAAGGAGAAAAATGACTGCTACTGCTGAACCCAAGACACACTGTTAGTAATGGCAATGGTTCTCAGCTGCTTTTATAAGGGCTTAGGGGTTGTGGGGTTTTCTGGTTTGTTTTTTGGTTTTTGTTGTTTTGTTTTTTTCCCCCTCCCCTTTTTTCATGGAATGTGAAGGAATATTATGATGATGCTTAATGTATGGTCTTATTTTTGGCAAGAGCTTTTTGTGGTTTTCATTGCACTTAGTCTATGAAAAAAGTACCTTTGTGTGTATGTAATAGTTACTGCAGGAGTCTTTTGCAGGCGTGTCCTTTTTCCATAGAATGAGGTATTTAACAGTTTGGTTTTAATCATAATGCCATGATGCATGATGCTCGAGGAATTGAGCATGCCTTGTTATCAATTAAGAAATAAACCAATTAGGATAATTCAACATTTCCTTTGGGATTAGTTCAGAAAGTGACATGATTTTTACCTTGTTGCTAAAAATACCATATTGTTTACCAGATGAGTACTTAAACAATTTAAAGATGCTGTTCCAAAGAGAGACCTTGTTAGAGTGAAAAGTCCTTTACCATGAGAACCCCTAGCAAAAGAGAGAAAGACAGAGTAAACAGGGAAAGAAGGGACCTTGGAATGTATTAACATTTAGCAACACTAAAATGAATTGTGTTAATCGTGTCTGGCTTGTTATTGGGCAGTTATGCTGATCAAGTGTATTTTCTCCATTTTGAGTGCTGATTTTTCACTTGTGGATGTGGCAGCAGTCATTTGGAGATTGTTCTACCCGAAGTGTTGTGACTGGCAGGGTTGTTCAGCCATCCAGAATCCTTGATTCTTTGGTCCCTTTTGTATCCCTAGTGCAATCGCAAGGGCCCTGAGTGGCAGCAGTTGGTTAGCTCAGTAGGCTGAAGTGTCTGCAGTCTTTCCATTGGTGTTTTCTAGGCTGGCATGTGTGGCCTGGGTGTCATGGCACAGGAAAGGCTGTGTATTCTACTCTTCCAGCTCTTCACCATCTATCTTCTCTTCTGCTTCCTGTTATCTAGAGAGCTGTGATCCCTTCCTTCAGCATGTGCCTGGTTCATCCAGCAAGGGGGCTGGAGCTGGGACCACCATCATGTTCTGACACAAGTTAGTGTAGCACTAAGAAGCCAAGAGACTGAGGGTAGCATAATGCCTGTCTCAAGCCCTTTGGTGCTCGAAGGATCCTTTGTTAATGAAATGGAGAACAGAGACAATTTAATCTGATGCTCGAGTAATACTTGTGAATATAGACAAAATGCCGAAGTTATGGTGGAACCTCTGCATTGATGCTCACCAAAGTGTCTGCACCAAACTGTAAGAGCACAAGGCAGAGTTAGTCTGACACATCCTAGCGAAGCTCCCCAGACTATATTATCACTTGAACACATTCAGTTGTTTTAGAAGCCTGCCATGCAAATGTTCTTCGTCTTGGCATTTGTGCGACTACCACCTGCAGATTACAAGATGAATAGTCTAAACTGGACATTAAAAGGGAGGGATGGAACTATGTAAACAGACTTTTCTGAAGTGTGACTGCTTATTTGAGCCCCAAGAAATTCGAGTTGGGCTTATTCAGTGCCTCTGTTAAATGACTTACAAACACATGCTTATGTTCAATCCTAGAGATGAAAACATTTGCTAAATGCTATCCTAAATAGAGTTATGTTCCCAGATGCCCTTTGTTCATTTTCACATTGTATAGGAGTTTCCTTTTTCTGCAAAAAGGGAAAAATAACAAAAATACAATCAGAAACAAGTTGCTGTAATTGTGATGATCCAAGAACTGTGGCAGGACAAGGTTTGTAGATGGGGGGTGTAACTTAATCAGACTTAATCAGACTATCTGGTACCATTGTAAATTATATGCCCTTTCTATGTTTGTGTACTCAGCACATTAGTAAAGCTTATTCTCACCCAAGCATCAACACTTTTGGAAAATAATATTGCTCATATTATAGAAGCTCAGAAAGGCTTCATGTTAAGGACAATCTGTTCCTCTAAAACACTCCAGTCTCAAGGGGTCCAAAGAGTTTGAAAACAAGAGAAAAGCAGTATTGTTTCCTAATGCAAGCTGATTCTGCATACTGTAAGCAATGAAACTTTTAGCTCTGATAAAGGTTTTGGAGTCGCCAGTATTTGCTGTTGTAGCTGGACTTAGCAGATGTTTGGTACTGTACAGGATTCAGTGACTCTCACCGTGTAATTCATGATTGGATTTTATAGGATTGGATTTTTGGTAGGAAAATGATATGGTTGTTGTGGAAGCTCTCAAGTGCCACAACAGCAGGCAGTGCTGCTGTCACTTCTTTTACGGAAAGGAGGCTGGGGACAAGATGGTTGCAGCAAAGCAAAGGATGCTTGACTCTGGGATTAATTCCCTGTCTCATGGAGGTCGGAGGTCATCTTCAGGGTATATTTCAAGGCAACATTTATGCTCAGGGCCATGTCTGACAGCAGCCCTCCGTGCAGCACTCCTACTGACTTCAATAAGAGCTCCTTGCAGAAAGCAAGGCTGGAATGGCCCTTGAAGTTTGTGACACAGAGTGTGGCTCGAGGAAATGTGTGTGTGTTTTGTGCTTTGGGTGTGTTTTCAATGAATGTGCTGCCAATCTAGCAGTGTTTTGGGACCTGATCCTGCTGTGCAGATTCAATAGACGCATGCGTGCTAGTGGATACAGGACGTTGAACGTTAATGTGTGGGAATTTTGTAGGCAAACTTTATGTATATAGCAGCTGTAATAAGCATGTTTTTACAAGCTGCAAATAAAAAAAAGCAAGCACATTTAAAGGTTTGCTGGTAAGTGTTTTTTATGGTTATTACAGATGTTACGGTTTCGAGACATTTGCTTAATAGAAAAAGAAGAGAATGTGAGTGTTCAGCAATATCTGCACCTCTCAAGCTGACAGGTTCATCAGTAGACAATTCCCTAAATGTCAATATGATTTTGGTTTGGGGTGTCAACTTGAAGGAGGAAACCCCCCAAAAAATTGAAGTTGAATATTTGCCCATCCCAAAGGGCATAGATGGACCCAAATAGAAACATCATTTTCAAATATTTCCTGTAGATTTCTGATGAAGCATGGAATGACATCAGAGAAAAACCAGAAAATATAGGCTACTTCTGGTGCTCAGGTCCATCTCTCTAAATTCAAGTGACTGGACAGAACCTCTTGAAGATTGAACCTTAATTATTTGCTTCTGGTTATAGGCTGTGGAAACAAGGAACGAAAGAGGAGTGTAGCCTGAGCCTGTGTGGTAGTGTTTATGTTCTTAACCTTTGTGACCTTGAATATTTCTCTTTGCTGTCCTAATGTCTGCTAGTCTGTCCTGCTCACTAGCTGTTCCAGACACGGTTATGAACACCTGAGCAGGAGTGTGAGCATCTACTCTGTGCATTGTCACAGGGAGTGAGCCAGTATATAGCAAAAACATCCAAATGAAAACAGATCTGAAGTTGAATCTCGAGGTGGGACCTTGTTCTGTGATTTCTGAAAGTTGGTAAAGCTGTGCCATGTGTGTGCAGCACTGGGGTTTAAAAGCCCAAATGCTCCAGCTAGGCTGTTCTGCTCAGCTTAAAGCTGAAGTGCTGTGTTACATATGAATTTATTTGAACCGCTTTTTTGCATTCCAGGAAGCATGATTGCCTCTTACCTGTGCCAGATTCCTGCCACTGCTGGAACTGCCAGCACTGAAAAGTGTCTCTCATGTAGCTGCTATGAAATGCTGCTGCTTTGGTACAAAAAATATCTTTTTTTCTTTTTTGAAAACAGGGTCACCTTAAACTTGACAGACTTTTACAGCTGAACAGCAGGAGGACCATGTGGAGAAGGATGTCTCTGGGGATGAAGTTCTCAGTGAGTAAGTTCACTCGAGGCATGAGTCTTGGGTAGATTTGATTCCATTTACTACTGCAAAATTTGACAACAGTAAAAATACCTTCACTGTTTAATCTTCCACTGGGGTGGGGGCGAGGGAGAAAAATCCAAATACTCTTTTCTTTCCCAGAATAGCTTGCTGGCAGAAACCTTGAAACATGTGAATCCCCTTCTTGATACCAAGTCACTTTGTTGATGAACACTGCTCCTAGCAAAACCTGGGACTGATACCAGACAAAGGATGCCCAGCATCATTATCTGCATTATATATCAATAGTTGTGCTTCCTTGCTTATCAAGTGTATAACCTTGTGTGTCCTTAAAGTGTAAAAACAAAACACCCACCACCCTAAGGACACCTGGGACTGCACTTCTAAGAAGCCAAGAGAAATAAAAAGATTTTATTAAAATGTTATGAATTATTGTTAACATATATTTACATAATTTAATCCATCCCAGGAAACTTCTTGAAGAGTGAAATTTTATATGCCTGTAGTCATGAAGCTGCCCTTTAATTTTATCATTTCACTGCTACAATCCAGCAGTGCAGGTGCTCTGTATTTGGGGGGTTTTGCTTATTTTATGTAATAACAAGACAACTTATGTTTCCAAAGGAAATGTCATTAGATGGGATAATTGTCTTGTGCCAACAGACCAACCCTGAACTGGAAAGAGAATATTTCTGAAGGATCCTTTCTTTGAGTGAACAGCTTAAAATGTTACAGTGAAGCAAACTGGGTCAATGGCGTTACTCGGAAACAATTGCTGTTCTTTATTTGACCCCGACTTACTCCTGAAAATTAGCAAACGGTGTGTTCCCACAGCCCAGTCAGCCACAGGTTACACCTCCTGTTTCCTCAGACCTGGCCCCTGTTAAACTGCGCTGCCTTGGAAGGGAAGAATGTGATTTTTCTGATGCAAGTGCCAGGTTCTTTTGGTGCTCTGGGTTTCTGTTAAAGCCTCAGTGGAACTAAATAAGTCTTAATGTAAAGATATCTCCATGTCTATCTTGGCAGTATTCTTTCAACTATATGGGTTAATCACACCGTGGTTGAATTAGTTCACCCAAAGACGCGCCCTGAGCCTGAAGCAGAGGCTTGTACGTTAGCACATTGATCAAATCGAGCCTATTTTTACTTGAAGTAGCTGATAATCACAACTTTTAGCATCAAAATGGAACTATTGTCGGTCTTTGTAGAGTGTCCGTGAAGCATAAGGCAATGAAAGAGGACTTTGAAAATTCCCTTCGAGGTTTACTGAGTTCTCACAGCAATTTTACCATCTCCCAATCTGACATCTCCCGTCCGAAAAAGACCAAACTCTTTCAGCAGCTCTCGCCGGGCTGCAGGAGCCTCCAAGGATGTTTGTGCTGCCATGTGAAACTTCTGTTTTGTTGCTGACCCTGGGCAGATGGCACTGCGGTGCGTGTATATTGCTAAGCACAATCGGGAGGACGATCAAAGACGGCATCTTGATGTTGTACTTGGGAAGCTGCGCTCTCAACCTCCCCGGTTTCACAGGGTTTTCCTTTGCAGCTTCATAGTAAACGGGTTCCCTTACAGATGTACGGAAATCCTCTCTACTTGGAAAGAATTCTCAGCTCAGTATATGTAAGAAGAACCTTTCCATTATCCGACGTTGCATTTCTGTAGATCGGGAGATAAAGGCGAGTTCTCCTGTGTTTTTCTGAGCTTTTCAACAAGCCATCTGATCAAAGATTGAGTCAGGGGAGGTTTGTGCCCGCTGGAAAGTGATGGGTTTCTACCTCGTCCGACCCAATATTCCGTCCTGGCTGAGGTGCCCGCAGCTTCAAGCAACGCTTTGTGTCGGGCCGGACGGGGGAGAGGCGGTAACTATCCAGCCCCGGGAAAAGTGAAGGAGAGAGAGCGTGAAGAGCAGCGCGGGCTCCGGGAGAAGGCGGGCAGAGACAGGAGGAATGCAAAGATGTGCAGGAAGAGAACGAGAAGGAACGCGACAAGGGGGCCAACCCGAGCTGTCTGTCCCCTGGCGCTGCTCAGAACAACCTCCGACACCGCCTCGCAGCAGGCCGGTGCTGGCGGGCCGGCATCGACGGCGACCAACAGGACGCCGGCGGCTTCCCGCGGGCAGGGGACGGGGCAAAGGCGGCGCTCTCAGCGGCGCCGGGGGCCCGGCAGCACCGGGCGGGCTACGGGGAGCTCCACCCGAAGGCGACGTGCTCCGGTTTTCTGCTTATGACGGGGGCAGTGAAACCCGAAGGCGGAGGCACAGCGAGCGGCAGGCGTCCTCCAGCGGGAGTGATGCTGCGGGTTCTTCCCCTGGCTGCCGAGGGTGTCCCGCCGGTCACCTCCTCCTCCGTCGGGCAGCTGCACAGGGTTCACCCGTTTCGCAGGGTGTTTTCAAAGCGCGGACAAAGAACGTCCTCACTGGGTCGGTACCGGGTCAAAATCTCTTGTTTTCCACCTCTGTCATCCGTTTTCTTCCTCGCCGCGATCCTGGACTGCCCGGTCCCCTAGCCCCGGTGGCAGGGAGCTGTATTCCTGCCTTCTACACATCACTTCTGGACTGTTCATCTCTCACCACGCAGGAACTCCTGCAGTTCCGATCTTTGCCACAAAACCGGTTCGCGAGGATCGGTTTACTCGCCGTGCCCGGCTCCGGTTCACCAGCCCCGGTGCGGCGCGGGACGGGCAGGTACTGCCGGGGCAGGCGGGCGGCTGCGGCCCCGGGGAGCACCTTGCGCCCTCCCGGTTTTAAGACGGTGAAATTCTGAGACAGTGTTTACTCAGATAAGTGTTTCCTGTTTCCGCTGTTAATTTTTAACGTTCTTGCTTCTACTCTGGGTACTTGAAACGGATTTCCTTTATTTTACTATGAACAGTTTCTTTTTCGTGCTTTCCGCCGGTCTCCTATCAAGAGGACGCCTTGAGAAGAACCTGCCCTCCCGCCCGCGGGGCCGCGGGTCTCTGCTCTTTCCAGTTCAAAGTCGTTGTCCCACTCCAAGAGTTCCGAGCCACGGCCGCTTTGTGCTTTATTAATTCAAGAATAGCAAAGGTTCTGGCAGCGAGCACTTTTTTCCACCTCCGGCTCCTTCACTCCCTTTCCCCAAGACTAACCGGGGAGCAGAGGAGTCCCACCAGGACAACAGAAAACCCGCTGAAGCCTGGCGGGGACTGGGGCAACTTTCGGTCTCAGTGGTTTTGGGGATGGGACATTTGTGTTTATTTAACAGTAATGATGTGAGATTAAAAAAAAAAACATGCAAAAAGGTCGGTAACGGCTGAAGCACGAAGGACACGTAAGTCCCGTGGAAAACTGAGGTTTTCCCGGCCGGGGGTGGGCAGGGAACGGGATTTCCACTCCCTGGCGCTACCGCGGAGCCGCGGGCACCCCGGGCAGGACAGCGGCGGCCGCGGAGAGGCCGCGAGTGGCGGCGCCGGAGGCGGGCAGTGGCTCCGGGGTGCGAGGGGCCCCGCCGCCGGGACGTGGGGCAGCCACCTCCCGCGGAAGGCCGGAGGGGAGCTGCGGTACGACCGCGCCTCTGCTCGCTGCCTACCAGCGGGGAGGCGGGAGACGAGGAACGGCGCCGCTCGGCCCCGCCGGAGCCACGGACCGGGCCTGGTCCCCGCCGGTGCCCCCCGCGGACCGCTCTGCCACCGACCCGGCTCCGCGCCCCCCTCCGCCGCCCGGGCAGAGGCCATCTTGCGCCTGCGCAGCTCTCCCGCCTCGCGCCCGCGGAACTTCCCCGCGCACCCCGTTCGAATCTGGCGGCGCGCAGGGACCCCCTGGGCGCTCCGCACCGCACCGCGCAACGCTGCGCAGCGCCCCCCCCCCCGGGCAGCGCGGCCCCAGCGGCCTCCGCCTATGCGGGAAGCCGCGGCCGGGTGCGGCGCCCCTCTTCGCCGCCGGGCCGGGCCGGGCAGAGGGGAGGCGGGCACGCCCGGCTGGGTGCACACCCGGCTGCCACCGCCCTCCGCCGAGGCGTAGCTACCGCACCTCCCTGCTCTCCCATCTGCTTTCCCTCCCCCATCCTGCCCTTCGTGTGGGTGCTGCAGCGAGCCCGGATATCTGGGGATGTGTGCAACGGGAAGGGGGCACAGGAACGTGACTTTCCGGCATTCCCGGTCCAGCTGTGGGGCGCTGCAATTCCATGTCCCTGCCCGCCCTGCCGCAGGGACCCGGCCTCTGAGGCCGACCGGCCCCTGCATCTCCCCCGGGCATGGCTTGGCCCAGGGGCGCTCCCACACCCTCAACCCCCCGTCCGGAGAGGTGACAGGGCCGCGGTCGCCATTTGGCTCCTGTATTTTCATGGCACGCAGTAGAATATCGCACCTCGTCTGGACAGACAAAGGGCTGCATGTTCCCCATCGCCGGGGAAAGGCAGATGCGTTCCCCGCGCCGGTGCTCTCTGCGGTGCGGCTGGGGACTATTCCCCAGGGAGAGGCCGGTTGATCTCTCCCGGTGGCGGGGAAGCACTTTTACAGCAGCGGAGGCTGCCCGCGACCCTTCCCCCTCCGTGCCCGGCGCCGGGCTCCGGCCACCGGTGTCTTTCCCACGCAGCATCCCCGGCGGCAGAGGCCGAGGTCGGGAGGTGCTGCCCCGCATCCCGGGGCCTCCCCGAAGCGCGGAGCTGCTGGGCGGCCCTTGCTCACTCCTCCCTCGGCATGTGCTGGGGATGCTCGAGAAGTGCCTCGTCAACGAGGCGTTCTCTGATCTGTGAGACAACGTCGTTGTGCCAAAGATCCTGCTGTTGTTGGAGGCCTCTGAAACGGACTGATCACAAATAAAAATACACAGAAAAATAATAATAATAATAAAAAAAAAACCAAAACCCACACCGACAAATAAAACAAAACAAGAAAAACCCCAAAACAGCCTTGTACACACAACCCAAAAACTTCAAATGGGAAATACGATAAAAAATCCCCAAGCAAACCCCAAACCCAACCAAAACCAAAAAAAACCCAAGGCAATGGGAAAGCGGTGCTGTAAGGGGAGGTGTTGGCATAGTCAACGTGTTGGGGTGCTCAGTGAGTGACGCCCCTGAGAGGCAGCTCTCGCTGCGCGGGGTGTGGAGCTTGTGCGCACTCTCTGCGGGTTCCCCGAGCCAGCAGCCGCGGGCAGTGCTGGGCTGCCCATGGCACGGAGCCGCCCCCCGCCCGGCCACCGTGTGCTGTGGTGCCGCGGGCCGGGACGTGTCCCATCGGAGGGATGGGGTTTGGTATCTAGGCTGGATGGGCTGGTTGCGGAGGGCGAAGGGTTGTGCCTGGAGCCCCAGGGGACAGCGGGCTGGGGCGCTGCTCCCGGGCATTCGGGCAGGGAGAGCCCCGGGGCCCGGAGGAGCTGGCAGCAGCGGGGACCCTGCGGAAGCGAGGCAGGAGCTCGGCGCAGAAAGGGAAGCCTACAAGCCACGGGCTGCCATTTTGTCTGTTTTACGTGGGCTGCCTTTCCCCTCTCCGGGAGCGCCGTGCGCGGCGGTGGCAGCAGCGCCGGCCCTGGCCGGGCCCTTGCCTGGCCGTCCCCCAGGAGGCAGCCCGGGGCTTCAGGAGAGGTCCCCCCGGGAGAGCGCCCGCCGGCCCCTGCCTCTCCGGCCCCGGCGCTTTCCCTGCCACCTCCGCCCTAGGTGCTCGGGGTTTGCAGGCTGTTCAGCTGATTTGTTGCTAATAGCAACCACACGACAGCGATTTGCAGCCTTTTCTGCTGCCAGTGCCTCTCGTTACACCTTCTTCTGCAGAGCGGGGACCGTCCTCTGGCTGCGGCGTCTCCCCACCCCTCCAGCCGCCGCAACCGGGGACAATGACAGGGCGGGAGGACGGGGCGGCCGCGGCTCCGCCGGGCAGTGCGCAATTTGTGTCCTTCCCCATCAAAAGCTAAACACTGGACAGCTCCAGCCCTCCCTTCGCCGCGGCCGCGCAGGCTCCGCGTACTTCGCATTGTCTGGCAGTATTGTTGTGAGCTACCAGCGCCCACAATCCTGCCGGCGCGGGGGGAGAGCGCTGCTGGGTTTACATATGTAGATGTGGGCAGCGTTCAGCGCCAAGCCGACACACACCCTCCCCCGGAGCAGCAGACACAAAGGAAGACCTCGCTCCTTTCAAGTCCCCAGAATAAATTAAGCTCCGGCTTTCAGTTTTGGAACGTCCCAAAAATATTTGTCTGTTTATTTATTTATTTATTTATTTATTTATTTATTTATTTTTCTTAATGGCACTGCACAAGCGCTGACGGTTCCGTAGGAAACCAGAGGTGTAACCATATGCACGTGGTAGAAAAGGCTCAGCCCTACCGGCTCTTATTTCCTGGTCCCATCCTACAAGTCAACCTGAAACGTTTTGCCCTTTTCCAGTTTATTGATCCCTTATAATTTTTGTTCTGCCTTTGCCTAATGCAATGGCGACGCACCAAATCTCCACTAGCCAAGTCTCTACCGTTTGCATGCTTACGGTTACAGATTTCTGAAGTGAAGAAAAAGGAGAAGTCCTCTTTCTAGAGCGTTTGATGTGCCTCAATGTTCCTGTCTTCGCCTCACAGAAGTAATTTGTTCTATAGGAAGGTCTCACAAACTAAACTCACCACCGAAGCTCTGGAAAGGGGACCCCAGAACAGAGTGAGCCGCTGGAACCCAGAGCAAAAAATCAAGGAACAAGAGAGGGGAATCTCCACTGCTCGGTCCTTGTGACAGAACTTTTGCTAAAATCAGGTAATGGCAAAGACGAACTTAAATTTTAAAACTAAATTATTCAATTCAAGGATTCAAATAATACACAGCAGTAGGGGCTATACCCGGAGCTGGAGATCCCTCCTTCAGTACACTCCCTTTGAGAGAGCACTTCGGTTCCCGCATCCCATTCAATTCCACTAACCTCTCCACACTTCACCTACCCTCTTCCAGCAGCCTGTCGCTTTCGCCTCCGAGTCGTGGAGCCAGCAGAGGAGTTTGCTCCTTGCTCTTCCCACGAAACGTGTTCCGTCCTGGCAGTACCGGATTAAACCCCTAGTTTCGGTAACTCTGTAAATACCTGCTCCAAGCCTTGGACAATTTGCCAGGCTTGTTGCAAGTAAAGGAGACCCTCCAGGGGCAGATCGGGCTCCCCAGCGCCGTGCCGATGGGCTCGGGGAACGACCGAGGGGCTCCAGCCCGGCTGTCCCCCAGCACCGACGGGCTGTCCTGGCGGGTTTCCGCAGCCTGCTTGGAAGCCACCACACCAAAACGCGGGAAGACCTCACCTTTTAACTGGCATCGCGGAGCTTCTAGCAGCAGAGGAGCAGCCACGGCTTGGCTGTGGGATACGGCGGGACATGAGCCGTCGGGGGGCAGTGAGACGGACCCTGACCCTGCCACCCAGCGCCCTTCAAGCCGGGGGCTGCCCTAGGCAACAGAGACCCGCAGGGCCGGACCAAGCCAGGACAGCTCGTGGGAAGCCCCCCGGCACTCCTCACCAACTTGAGGAGCAACCTCGCCCTTTACCGACTTGGGGACAGTGATGCTTTCCAGCCCGTTACAAGCGTATTTCCGAGTGAATCAAAGGCTAAGATTAAAGAACACCCACCAGAAAGCGAAGGCACGTTATTAATTTGGATAATTGTTGTCTAATCCTCTAGTCTCCGGTTTATTTTTTAAGCTGACTTGTGCACTAACGCGGTCGTTACTAACACCACCCGCCTGAGGATACAGGTTTCCTACTAATGAGCACCCCAGCAGCGGGCAATGAAGTCTCACAAGTACGTCATTTCCATAAATGATTTTCCGTCTTCAGTACTTCTGCGAGAACCGGTGACATTTCTGTAGACCGCATTTGCATGCTGTTTATTCATGATTATTATTATTAACCATGTGAACAGAACCTCAGTATCAAGCAACGAAATGTGACAGCAAGTTTTGGAGGTACTCAGGGTGCGTTTTGTTGTTTCACTTATGGGAACATTAGACTTAATGAAACAGATAAATCAATTTATCTATAATCGACACATCTGCTTTTTTAACCCCCCCAAAACTCTGGAAGTAATTCATCACCGTTTGTTTATTTTTTTATTTAACTTAAGAACAGAAATAAGTATGAAGAAATGTGTTTAACAGCTGTTCCCTTCCCAAATACACATGGTGACTATTTCCCAAAATATTTTCTGAGGCAAACGACCTTCTCACCAACCCGATTTAATTTGTCTCATTTATTTGTAAAGAACGGCACATCGCCTGCTTGGTTTGTTTCCTCAAAGAGAGGGTTTTTCCCGCATTAAATACTTCTGGAAACAAGTGGCTCACTTCATACTCCGGTACTGTTTGGGTTAACCCCCCCTCTCCTCAGCTGAGGATCCCCGGAGGTGATTTATTAAAATTAGGCATCTTTCTTACACTTTCCCAAACTTTTAAAATGCGGCTGAAGTAACTTCAGCCTTTCAGCTTTAAGGTGTGAGGCAAAACTTTGTACTGCCTGTGAAATAACGTGTGTAGAGTGTCAGCCACTTGATTTTGTACATTTGGAGCTTCGCAGAACACAATAGCAGCCTGTGAAATCCTGAAGCCACTGTGCGGTGGAGGGTGGCTGCAGAAAGGGACATTTTGTTTATTGAATAGCAACTCTGGGTTTCCCTCGGAGCAGCCTGATCTACAGCAGACCTAACCAGTAACTTCGTTCACAAATATCCCGCTTCTTGGGAATCGCCCTCAAAAGATACTGGAGGAGATGGAGAGTCTATTTCCATTCAAATCCTGACCACCCTGATTTCATTTTTCAGTCCCTCCCGTTTGCATTAGTTGCCACACAGACCTCCAAGGTTGGGTTTACTCATACATAAACCACGCCTTGGCCGACCGGTCGTGAAGGGAATTATTTGTAAATTGTCCTCAGAGTGGGAGGCACCAAGGTGGGGATAGAGGAAGGCAGCGCCTAGCTTATCTGCCAGAATGATGCTCTGATAGAAGAAAAACACAGTACAAAATCCTGTTGTGGTGCACAGGAGCCGCCAGTACCTGCGCTTGGCAAAGCCAGGGGGCTGCTGCCGGGCTGCCCCACCATGCCGCTACCACTGCGCAGGGAGCGCAAAAAGGACCTCCCGGCGCTGCGCGGATGGATGCGCGGGGCACAGGGTGAGCTGCGCCTTCTCCTCCAGCGGGGCCGCCGCTTCCCCGCGGCACTTGCACCTCAGCTCCAGCCCGCGGGTTCGCCCCTGCGCTCCTCGGGGTCTCCGCATGGTGAGTTTATTCCCCGTGCGGAGTGAAAAACTCCGGCGTGGGCCGGCGCGGAGGCATAAAGTAATATTGGGGATTCCCGAGGAAGAGTCTCAGGGGTGGAAAGAAACAGAGAAAGAGACAGAGGAAAGGAGAGAGAAAGAGAGGGAGAGAGAGACAGAAAGAGAAGGAGAGAGAGAGAAAGAGACACAGAAAAACAGAAACAGAAAAAGAGAGAGAGAAAAAGTGAGAGAATCAGAAAGAAAGAGACAGAGAGAGAGAGAAAGAGAGAGAAAAAGAAAGAAAAAGAGGAAGAAAGACAGAAAGAAAAGGAAAATTTAAAATCAAAGGACCCCCTACCCGAGGCGGCGGCGTGCGGAGGGGGCAGCCCCGGGAGCGCAGCGGCTGCGCTTATTTTTATTTTCTCGTCTTTTTTTATTATTTCTCCCTCACCCAGGGGTCGGAGGGGGAGCAGGAGCCGGGCTGGGGGACCCCGGAGTGGGACTCAGCTGGGAAGACGGGGCTATCCCGCCCTTCCTTGGCGAGCTGCGCAGCAGCGGAGCGGGACAAGGCAGCTTTCGGGACCGCGGAGCATCGCGGCGCCGGGGTCCGAGGAGCGGCTGCCTGCGCAGGTCGCGCAGGGCAGCGGGGACTCTCTCGGACCCCGTCCCGTCGAGGCGCACCGGTGGGGCGGCCGCAGCGCCATTCCTTCATTACCATCGGGGGCGGCCAGGCCCCAGTCCTGCCGCCAGTCCCCGTCTGCTCCGCTTCCGGGAAGCGGAGAGACGGCAGCGGCAGGTCGTGGAGGGTGAGCCACGACGCGGATGTCAGCCCTGTCCCGAGGGCGCTGCCTGTCCTGTGCCCGTCTCCTCCACCCCTGCGCTCCCGGAGGAGCAGCGGCTCCTGCACATGTTCTCATGTGCACTCACGGACGCCCTGCCCGTCGCGGCGTGTGCACCCGCCGTTCGGGTGTGCCACAGGGGCCGAAGTCTTCTCGCTGCAGAGCACCCGCTCTCCTGTGTTTAACACACGGGTGATACACCTCGCTCTCCGCGCAAACACTTCCAGTACCGGCAAAGCTGCGCGGCCGCGGAGAGCTGTCGGGGGCTGCACGCGGCGGGAGGCCGCGCTGACGTCACGGGCGGTGTGGCCGCTGTCCCGCCTCTCCCCCCGCGGCACGGCTTCCGCCCGGTTGCCAGGACAACGGGTACACAGAGTGCGGCCCTGCGCGGGTGCGCAGCTTGCTGTGCCGCTGCCGCCATGAGCCAGAGACAGGTCCTCCAAGGTAGGCCGGGGCGGCGGGGCCGGGGCTGGACTGGGCCTGGCGGGGCGGCCGCTAACCCGGTGCCCCGGCTCTGCCGCCCGCAGTTTTCGAGCAGTACCAGCGCGCCCGGACGCAGTTCGTGCAGGCGGTGGCCGAGTTAGCCGCCCGGCCGCAGAATATCGACACCCTCCAAAATGCAGGTACGCCCCGGCTCCCCTTCCTTTCCGCCACCCAAGAGCCGGCTTCCGCGTCCCGGCACCGCTGCATAGCGCCCGACGGCGGGGAAGGGAGAGAGCGGCAGGGGCTGGCCCGGGACTGCGGGGCTGTCCGGGGCGAGTCCCTGGTTTTCTTTCCCCTTCTTCTCTTCCCCCCCTCCCCCCAGGCTGGCTGCTTAGTTTTCCAGAGGTTTGTTCCCAATAGGATTTGGCTGTCCCCCGGCTCCGCGGTGCGAGGCTCGGCTTGCTGAGTCCCCTGCGGCGCGGTGGGGAGGTTACATTAGGCTCGTCCGTCAGCTGCGAGCGCGGTTAGTCCTGCTTGTGTGCGGAGTTCTGTGTTTTGTGTTCTGTGTTTCTGAGGTAGATGTCTCTGGCTG
>JAVHNF010064627.1:16442-26987 GCA_034783455.1 Micropsitta finschii
ATATGGAATAACTTCTTTGGCCAGCCTAGGCCCGGCATGCCATCTCCATCCCGCCCCCGGCAGAGCATGAGGCCCAGAGAGTCCTCAGTCAGCCTAAACATTCTGACTGGTAACTATAAACATTGGTGTTATCAGCACCGTTCCCAGGCCGAAAGTCAAAAACACAGCACTGCACCAGCTACTAAAAAGAAGAAAAAATGACTGCTACTGCTGAACCCAGGACAAAATCTTTTCAACAAATTACTACCTTTTCCCACAAAGAGTCTCAATTCAAAGGACGGGGTGAGAATTTGTCACATTCTTCCTTTTTTTGCATTTTGCTTTTCCCCACACTAGTCAGGTTCTAGGCTTTGGCAGTGAAAATGCAAAAAACACCCCAAGTACACAGATGAAAAACTATTAGAGAAACAAGAACAATCCCAAAGAACAGTAGTGACCAGCTGTCCTGAGCAGCAGCTGGACATGGCGCATCTCAAGGTGAGATGAGGTGCTGCCCATTCTTTCATTCTTCTTGCTGACATCCTACCACTGCTTCTGTTCCTGACACAGGGAACACACTCCTGAGGTATCAGAGGCAGCAAAAGCTTCACTATCCCCAGAGTCTGAACACTGCTGCTTTGGAAAAAGAAGTGCTCACCACCAGCCAGGTGAAGACCTGCTGCTGTTCAGCACTGCAGTTTCCAAGTGTGATTTCAGGCTGAAGCAGTCCCGTGATGCTGGGACCCCAGCTCTCCCTCAGAGGTGCACTGGGGAGGGAGTGTGAGGGAGTTTGCACAGCTGCTGTCCATCCTGTAAAGGCCTGACCCAGGAGCCAGAAAACTGGTCAATTAGAGGCTTGTCATTGACTCCAATGGGCTGCAAATGAGCTCCAGAGTGAATAAAGAGTTTCAGTTCCTGGAGCTGCTCACCTGGCACCTTTCACCAGAAAGGGGCCAATTTTACAGTTTTTAAGTAAATAAAGTTTAAAGTAAACGAAGCTGGTTTTCACCAAAACTCTGGATTCTTTGTATGTGAAGAAGTGGAAGCTGCTATTGGCTCCGAGGAAAACTGACTGATAAAAGGAGCAAAAACAGAGGCTTGTGAATGAAGAAAGCTGTATGACACATTGCATCTCCCCTAAATCATGCAAGGCAGCCTCCTGTAATACCTGAGCTAACTGCAAATCTGAGAAGCATTACAGCCCTGTCAGCATGGCACTCTGCCTGAGCCACATATCTCATACCTAGAACTGTACACGGCTTCTAGGACACAAGCTAGTATCTATACAGTACTGTACTGTGCTGGTGTGACCAGCTGTTGCTCCTTAATGCTCTGCAGGTACCTAACATCATGTCTTAGTGCGTGCTAGCACACATACCTATCCCAATTTGGTGCCATACTTTAAAATTTAAATCCGTTTAAAACCCACATACAGATATTTGATTGCCTGGAGAATTCAGCAAATAGCCATTTGAGCAGCTAAACTGATGGGTTTTATTCCGGTTTTGGTTGGTTGGTTTGTTTGTTTTAACTGAAGTGAAATAGTGCACTAATGTCACTAAATCAGCCTAAATTCACCTTTTGGGCTGAAGTCACACCAAATACACAGCCTACTTCAAAGAACCACATTGCTGCATTGACACTGTGCAGAGTAGAAAGACTGGTATCTGGATTTCTTTGGGACATTCCTCGTGTTCCCATTGTGATTCCATCATAAAAAAGGTGCAAAAGGGAGTTATAATTAACCATTTGGAATTTCCCCTTCTTTGTATTGCAGTGTGTTAAGTATTTAGTAAATAGTCTGGAAGGAGACTCCTTCAAAGATTTTCATTACTTAACACCTACTGTTTGAAGAACTATTCATAAACTGTTGTAATAGTACAAAGCTGAAGGGATATCACATATTCCAACTTTTTTTCCACTCCCTTCCCCTCACCCCATTCATTCTCCCTTTTCTAGCCAGAAAACCTCAAAGCCCAGAATTCCTCCAAAAACACAACTCCGGTAATAATCAGAATGTTGATTTTCTGACAAATGCCATCTGCTGATTTCTTTTTTTTCTCCCCCAAAAGACAAGATTTTGGATACGTCTAGTAAGTACTTTAGCTTCTCCTACTTTGTGGTACCAAAATAATCACCATGGCAACTCTTTAAGGGCAGTCTTCCAAACAGATTTATTGTGAATGCAAGAACTCAACAGCACTCTCTAGCAAGAAACAAGACGGCATCTATTGTGGGTTATTTTGGTACAATGCTTGAATGATGACTAATAGACATAGGCATGTCTGTCTGAACTTTTTCACTTATCCCTAATAGTTTAACTTGCCATATTTATAGGTGGTGGACAATGCAAAGGGGAGGGAGAATAGGGGAGAGGAGAGAGAAGCAATCAGTATTAAGCTTACACAGCTTATGTTGTAATTGCCTTTCCTGAATACATTTTGTGCAGCCCCTGATGGCTGTAAGACAAGAATACTAGAGAAACAGCACAAATACTAGAACAATGATACACTAGATTAGAAGGAGGTTGGATTTCGTTTAGGATAACTAACACAGCTTTTAGTGTATCGTTTTTCTCTTTTCCATCTCTTCTTAATTCTTCTTTCTCAGCAAAACAATGAAAGTGAAGGAGATCGCCAAAACTATTCTTTGTCATTCTGGAAATGAGAAAAAAAAAGAAAATAAGAAGAAAGGAAAAAAAAAAGAAAGGTCTGTTCTCAGGCTGTGAGGAAGACAAACCAGGACAAATGCTAAATTATTAATCCTGAGCAGCCATGCTAGTATTTTCCAGGTATCTTCTTTTTGGCTCAGGTGTTGGTTGGATTTAGGAGATATAATCTGTACATAAACCAGAATTTTGGAAACCAGCCAGCATTGCTGTGTTATGTAGTTGTGTAAGAGGTTATATATGGTTCTTGCTTTGCATTTGGCAAATGGTTCTCACTTAAACATTCATTTAGCATGATTACTTAAGTGAACCATATAAGGCTATTCCTTGGAGCTGCAAAATTAACTTGTTACAGTGATGCACTATGCCAAAAGCTAATTTAAGCTCTACTTAGGAATTTATAGCATTTATTTACCATGCCATTTGAATAAGGCAATAACTTTGCTGACAACTCTTAGCTGGCCACAACTTTCATATCATGCTGCATCTCATCTAACACTCCCAGATATTTGTTTTTCTGTTATGACTATCACCCCATTATCCTTACTGCAAATGAAGAAGACAAGAAATACTGTGCACAAGCAGAAGCACACTGAACCCTGTGAAAATTGTCCTTTTGTGTGTGTATGAGGGGAGGACTTGGTGTTTAGGGGTGTTTTGCTTTAATTGAATTGAGCATTGAAAGAAATAAGAAGGATCTTTCCCACCTTCACCTCTGATTTGAGAAGATCAGAGACACAAAATAGGAACTGTTTTTGTCAATTCAGCTAGAAGAGAATGTTAAAAATGCTGAAGTACCCCCTGCCTGCAGCATCACCCTTGAAGATAACATCCTGAGGATGATACTTAATGTATACCTGTGTTCTGCAGCAGATACTCTTCCTCGGGTGTAAGGTATCCCACGGGTTTTGTTTTGGGGCTTTCCCAGCCTCAGCTACATTGCAAATTGCTTATGAACTGAAACGCGAGGTAAAGCAGATATACTGATGCAGTGAAGCAAGTTCTGCAATCACTGGAAACTCATGAGATTTCCTTGAGAGTAGGGAGTGAATAGAGGCAGGGGAAAGCATTGATGTCTCTTTCTTTTCAGTCAGCTCAAAAGTTTGCTTACTGGCTTATGTTCAGTCCAATGAGTGCACGCAGATCCAGGAGAGCTCCCTCCAGTCAGGTTACTGTACTCCTTATTTGTCTCAGAGAGACTGAGATCAAAATCTGTCCTGTCGTCTCTTTGTACATCTCATTTGCTCTGCAACCAGCCTTTGTGCAGAAAGCTCCCTGTGTTGCTCTTCGGTGCTAGTTTCAGCTTTCTCCTCAATCCCAGCTCTTTTTCTCTTTAGCACTGTAACAATTCAGAAACACTCCTTCCTTTGTCCATTTTTTAAACAAGAAGAAAAATAACGACGGGAAAAGTTAATTTATGTCTCATTGTAGATACTAATTGCAGAATGCGTCGTTTTTCTTTTCTCCCTTTTCTCCCCTTTGCTGACGCACATGCTCTATAATAAGCTCTGTTACTTGGAGCCTGTAAGCCTCTATAGTAAGCTGAAACTGCTACTATATTTACTCACTTTCCACATTTAGACAAAGGCTATTTATAACTGGAGTTCTATTTGCGGGGGCTGCCAACGTCACTTAATGTTCACATGCATCTTGGGCATCATATGCTTGTTATTTTTATTTACTGTGCCTATGCCAGGTCTCCTTTTTTTTCGGGAAGAAAGAATGAGAATGCTTCTTTAGGCCAGGTCTTGAAAGCTCTTTTGTACAACAGCAGATACACAGATAAGCACAGAAAAAGCAACTCAGTGGTAGATTTGGCAAACCTGCTTTTTAATGGCTGGCATCTTTTTTCTCCTGGTCTAGTTGCAAGGCTGTGTCCCTAGTCCCACTTCATTTGCTAAAGGCGAAGAAGCTTGAAAGGTATGTTAATTATTCCGGTGTCTCCTGGAGTAGGCATCAGTTCTTGTCGTGTGATGATGGATGCAGGGATCAAGAAACTATTATGATTCCAGTACTGCTACCACATAGTTGAAATAACCAATTCAGTGCTTTTCTGGTCCTTCTTGGAAAAAGGTGCATGCTTTGGAACTTGAATGCAACAGATGCTATTTTCAGATCATTAGTTTGTATTTTCAGTATAAAAGTCCCCTGAAAATGCTGGAAAATACTGTGCTGCAGCCATAAATCAAGACTGTAAGCTGGGGCTCCTACGTAGTGTTTTCTGTATGGGTTTCCCTGTATTGCTCTAGTGACCTCAACTTGACCTAAGGGAATTGCCCTCTACAGAGGTTAGAAACACTTCATTCAGCTTGCTGACTCAGGACGCCTGACTCATTTGATATTGCCATCATCATATGCCCAGGATTTTGAGATACCCACATGCTTTTGTAGGGAATAGGTTATCCTCTGCACACATAACAACATCTTTATTTGCACTGAAGAACAAATTCCTGGAAAGGACTGAAGTTAGGGAGCAACCCTTTAATGCTTTGCTGTCAGCATGCTTTAGAGGAAAGTTTTAGCAGGAAGCTAAGTTAAGGAAGAAATCTGAAATGGAACCTCCTAGAAGCGGATCTTGTTTAAGTTTGAAATGTTTTGGAAAGCTTACAAGGTTTTTTTTTAAATCTCTCTCTCTGTACTTCCTACTCTTAACACTAATTCCATTTTCAGACTGATTTCATCATGACAGAGACTGAATAAGCTTTACACAAGTCAAGATTTATGTATGCTGATCACAACAGTAGAAAATGTTTTACATTTCCCAGTTACTAATTTTTCCAGTGTTGTTTCTTTCTCCACTACAGTGAATGTTTCCATTAAAAAACCCAAACCCAAACCAACCACCTTTTCGTTGCCTGTAAAGCCAGGTCAGGGTTTTAAAATCAAAACTGCTGTTTTCACATATGTACTTCCAAAGCTGGGCAGTAAAATCTCCACTAAGTCATGGGCAGGTATTGAGAATCAGTGAGAACCACACATGTTTAATGCCCTATAGGTTAATGCATTTAGTTAGGTGACTAACCATGAATGAATCTACATGCCTGTCTTTATATGCTTTTATTTAAAAAACATGTCATCCTGATATTACCCTATTTGGGATTCTTTCCATGTGAAATCATGTTTCTACCACTAGCCAATGCTGGTTTTTGATGGTTTACAAACTACAAACTGAAACTAAAAGCTGGAAGGGAAGCATGTCTGAAAAAGAACCCAATCCAAAACAAAACCCCAACCGTAACTGTTTACCTTTGATTATAAACTGTCTTGTAAAAAACCTGTCTTTTCCAGTGCACCCTCAGCTCCTGCCAGGCCTTAGATTTAGGCCATTAGAGAATAAACTGCTTTTAGTTTCTAAGGATCACCCCAGGCCAGCAGTGTGTACTGTCTGTGTGAGTCTCTTGCTTTGGGTATGGTTCACACTGGTGGGGCTTGGTAGCAAAGGTAACTACTGATGTTAGTTACTGAGCTGAGGAATCACAGTTTAATTCTTTTGTTATAACTTCTTTAACAGGAGCGTAATTGCAAGCATTCTGTCCTGTGTGTAATGTCTCTGATATCCATAGCCACATGACAGCTAAAACTGTACAAGAAAGAACATATATAAACATCCTTCTGGAGGCAGAACCCATCTTCCCTTTGTCATGCCACAGGCATGTGATATGCACATGGCTCACAAATGACATGCCGCTAATAGCTGTACATATCAGGAGCAGAGGTGAGATCATCTATGTTTTCAAGGTAAATCTGTCAGTTATCTTATACCAGTAAGAAATGAGTATATCAAAATCATGGCTCATTAACAGAGCCGTTTCTTTGCTGTCACAAGTTACAAGTAGCAATAACTGCTTCGGCTGGCACTGGCATAGTTTTCAGCCATCTCCTAAAGCTGTTTTCTCCAATGTTTTTACTGCAGTGTCCAGACAAGTTTTTTATAGTGTATGCAAAGATATGATATTTTTATGCATATATGGATGGTTCTTTTCCTGTCAGCTCTCCACAAGGGGAAGGGTGGGTGAGAAGATGTAGGGTTTGGGAAGCTTTGGTAACATCCTCTCACTGCTCTGTCTGATACAATTTTCTCTGTCTCCCCAACAAGCAGCAGCAAGCTTTGTAATTCATAGCAGTACTAGACTTGTTCTGTAGACACAAATGGCAGGCAGATTACTAAAAGATAAAACAGACTCATAAGAAAGCCTATGCAGGCTGCTGCCAATATATCTGACTTTCTACAGTATCAAATATTTGCACTAGATTGTGGCAGAAGGAGACTTGTCAAAAGAAAAGAGAACCTTTTTCATCTGAAGAGCTGCTGTGGAGGGGAGGAAATGGGTTAAGTATTACAAAAGCTTACACTGACAGCCAGCCCTTGCGCTCTGCTGCTTTGCAGAGGTTTCCCTTTGATGGAAAGAATTTCAGTGGCACAGGACACTAGTAGCTGAGGTAATAGGCTTCTGCTGCAGAAACCTTGTGCTTGCCAGTGAAAGTCAGTGAGTGAGACAGTTCTGAGAACAGCAGTGACCAGCTTCTGCTCCTCCTCATGTACTGCTTGCGCATGAGAGCATGCTGCAGGAGTGTTGGAGGGGATTGCACTGGGAAATGCCCCAGATCAGGATAAACTGGAATTATTTACTCGCTGCTACACTGAAGAACCTTTCTGAAGGATGATGAGCAGTCTCAGATATTGCTGTTATCCATTATGGAGCGAAGCACCAGGACAATGCTTATGGATCACTGAAATCAAACTTGAGTCTTCAGAGTAATGTCGTACTGCCTTTTCCATTGATTCTGGAATGCACTAAATCTATATATGAGTACATTGTGGCTTAATGCAAGAGTTGTCAGGAGACAATACTCAGAACCTGCAGCTCCAATTCCATTTCACATGACTGATCAAACTTGTCACCTTGTCAATAGCACCCTTTGTTGTAAAAAGTGTTTCATGTTAAGTGTTAAGATGAAATGATTTATACAATAGTTTGTATTTTTTAAAATGTCCATTGTGGCTGACCAGAGCCCTCTGGGCCCAGAGCCCCAAACCTGAGCCACAGACCTGAAAGAAGAGAGATGCTAACTACCTTTTACAAATTATAAGCCTACTTTGTTTGAACAGAGCAAGGAAAATTGCTGGCAGGGCAGAAATATGCACACACACAATTCACCCTTGGTGCTCTGGTATAACTGGATACATAGAGAACTGGCAGTGGTTTATTAACTAAAAAGAAATTAACAAATTAACCTGCTTTGATCCAAAAAGAGGGGATTAAGTTATTCGTAGACACACCAACAGACTGGAAATTTTTAGTAGATACATCTACATTCACTAAAATTCCTGGAATTTTTGAGAATAGCAGAACTAGCTTCTCTTTTTTCTATTGAAATCCAGTGTTTGGTGGCTTTGAGGAAGCACTGCCATCCAGGCATGTGAATTCAGAAGCCATTTTACTCAGAGAATAAGCAGTGTTTTTTCAGTTGTTGCTACACCATATTACTCGTGGCAACACTTGGAGAAGACAAAACAGGAGAAAAACATTCTCTTTAAAAACACATCCTCAGATTATTCTGCGTACTCTCGTTCAGAGATTTTAAAGATGTGTTTGAAGCAGAGATGGCCTTATTTAAAATAGATCCAGATTTCACATATGACAAATGAAAGTGGTTTGGACCTGAGGTTAGTACGTTCTAAAGAAAGAGACTATTTGTACTGTTTGAATTTGGACCTGCTTTGGAATATGTATGAATATTTTGATCTAGGCTTACAGGCAGGGTAAGGCAGCATGAGCTGCCTGGAAGGAAGTTGTGAATCAGGCCCTTCATTTCCAGGCATTTCCAGGCATTGCTTTTCTTCAGAGAGAGAAAGAGAACAAGTTGGCATTCATCCCTCAGGCTTCATTCAAACCAAACTCCAGTTGCAATTTTGCCAACTCGAAGTGTTAAAAATCGGGAAATTAAAATAAATAAATAAATATATGTTGTGTATTTCTCTTTGCCGTCTGGTGTTTGAGACTTAATATGGGTTATGTTTTCAGGCTTTTCTCTGCAACCAGAAGAGATAGGAACTCTGGGGCTAAGAAGTTGAGGGCAGAATGAGATCCTCACAAAGCACTTGACTCCAAAAGCAGTGCTTGACTTGAAATCCCAAATATTAGGAGATCTATCCTGTAAAATCCCCTGAGTCAGAACAAGCTAAGCTTGTGGGAATTTTGTTGATTAAGAATTATCTGAGGACTCCAAGCATGGTTTTGTTACATTCCATATTACTGAACATGCTCTCAATAAGAGTTAAAAAAGTTGTTTTCAGAATTAGAAGCTTCACACAGAGCTTTTACTCCCTGGGTTCTCTGTATGCTGTGTGTCTGCCCCCTGCACTAGGCTATAGCATAGGAACAAGCAAGAATAAATGAGGACATTTGTTATAACCTGTGAATCCATCCAGCCCTAATCTCCCAATACATAAACAACACCAGATCCAAACATCTTGTCACATCTGCTTCCTACACCAAACAGCTGGGTGCACAGATGCTTTGGTCTGCTAGAGCATCTTAGGCTGAGTGCATTCTTCTCTATGCGTAGTTATTTGTTTCAATTGGTTTTGATGATTTTACTTAAATTGCTTCTGATACTGCTGAAATATAGGTACTTTTGTGGCTGATTGTGACAGTTGCCACAAGCACATGAGAGTAACCTAAACCTATGAGTTACCATCTGTAACCTAAAACTTCTGGGTGAGAGATCACCACAAGCAGGCCCTGAATTTAAGGACACTGACCTCAGATGCAGGAACGTTCTCTGGGATAGGAAAGACACTTCTTCATGTGTCATGAGGCCCTGCCACCAGAAAACAGTGGAAAATCACACTTACAAATGCACAAACAGCTTCTGGCAAAGGAAGTGAAAGTTGAACAGCCAAATAAAGTCTTTCTCCGTATAAATTGCGTGTAGATCATGCATATAAATATGCACACACAACTATATACATATATATTTAACAGGCACAACGGAGCATCTTGTTGATTTCTCCCTGCCCTTCCTCTCTAAACCCATTCTTATCTTGCTATCACACCATCATATCATACCATAATTTAATTACAAAGCTTTTCAAAGGCAGGATCAGGGTGCTCTCATTCACATGGTTAAACAGCCAGCAAGCCTATGAGGACTGGAAATAATAGATAGCAATTCTTCTGAAAGGGGAAACACTCTGTGGCTCAGTGACTTCCCATGCTACTCAATGTTTTCACAGTCCATTTTGGATTCAATGGGGAAAAGCCCTTTTGCAAATAGCACCTCCTTTAACAACCTGGCATGTGTGTCAGTGCTCCCAGTGGAAGTGTTGAACCCATCTGATGTTCCTCAGCTGACAAAAGGAGAAACCACCACAGACCAAGATGGTCTGGATTCTGGCCAGCCTTAATTAAGTTCTACGAAGCATCACACATCTACTCTAAAAAAGATTCTGTTTACATTAAAAACTTTCTGGGGGAATGAATCACCAAACCCTCACCAGAACCTGATCCCGGTTTCTCACAGTGCAGGACAATAACCCCTAACTGCTATTTCAACCTGTGGCTGCTTCCACACGGAGCTGAGCTGTGCAGCCTGCACCATCAGCACTGATGTCCCTCACACAGTGCTTCTTGATGGTCTTCCTTTTGGGCCATCTGTATGCAGCCTGCCTGTTGCATGCAGCTCAGGTGTCCAGGAGCTTCCCTGCCCTTGCCCATTCCTTCCATCCCATCTTTGTTCTCTGCATCACTTCGAGAAGTTTCACCCTTGAGGATGTACCTACACAAATCCTCTGTGCCATGAGCATCTGTACAGAAATGACCCAGCTGGCACAGACCCTTGCAAGCTTTCTTGCAAGCTCTGGAAACATGTGAATGCTTCTTTCCTCATTCGGC
>JAVHNF010064627.1:27087-42871 GCA_034783455.1 Micropsitta finschii
AAACATGTGAATGCTTCTTTCCTCATTCGGCATGTTTATTTTAAAATCTATAAAACAAAGAAGAAAGGCATAGTGCTGGTAGGGGAGGAGTTTTCCCTAACTCAGGGAAAGAGCTTTGTGTCTAGTTCTAGTAAACAGGCAAGAGGGAATCCTGTCCTCGGTGTCACCAGCAGAACTTTGGCTCACCTCTAGTCGTTCTATACTGACCATGACATTTGCTAAGTCAAGACTTCTCTCTTATGTCTCTGAGCTCTTTCCACGAGGCACCAAATCACTCCTTTCTCCTGGGAACACCTCCCTGTCATCTATCCTGTGCTACAGAGATACTGCATCACGAGTCACTTCAGATTAATTACAATTGCTCCATTTTCACTGAACCTCGAAGAACTGGGTATCGCTTCTCCTCCCCATGCCTTGCTGTAATAGCGAATTCACCTTCTGAGTCCAGTGCAGCTATCCGATAACCTTTGGAGTTTCCCGCAGTGCTTCATAGACTTTGAGATCTTTGTAACACAAAACTGAATTTTACTTTGACAAATTTTTCATTACACTTCTTTTTTTCTGATCTCTGACCCAAACCATGGGAAAAAAAAAATCAGTCTTGCTTCATTCAGTGACAGAACTCACACAAGTAAAATGAGCACGATGCTGTCCCTTGATGTAAACAGCTGACAGCTACTTTTACATTCAGCACTGCTTGTATAATGTGGGTTCTTTAAACATCAAACAGGGCAACCACTTAATTGTTGAACTCACTGTGCTGCAGGAGCTTGTGCTATGCCACCAAATCAGAGAGGTTGATAAACATTTCTGCCTTGGGTAAATAATTTGCAACAAGAAATGTATTCCGTGAGCGTTGTTTCTCTTCTGCTTAAAGAGTGTATCTGGGAATGTTGCTGTTTCCTAGAGATGGTTGTAATAAGAGCTAAAATTAACAAAATAGGCGTTACTATAGGCATTGCCAATAATCTTCCAGGAAACTAATTAAAGAACCTCAATCTATGCATATTTGTGCATGTAAGATCATAGCTTGATTTCTTCCTATTGCTCAGGGTAGTTAACCTCCATCACCTGAATAATCATGCAATTCAAAGAGGAGCCTTTCAAGAATGCTAGTAAAGTGTCTTGAACATGTTCAGAAACTGTAAGCTTTTCTTTATCCTTCAAAAAGCTGTATTTTGTGAGGCTGGGATTGTGCTAAATGGCAAAATTTCTACTTCACAGGGGTTTGAGTGCCAAATAAAGGTAAGGCACAAGTATGAATGTTTGCTATTTCCCGCTGTGGAAAGAAGATGACTACATTTGCAGTGCTGGAGGTTCAGATGGGAATGGCAGAGAACGTATGGTTGATATTATATATTATCATTTTGTGTCAAGGATTTGGAATGCCATTTCATGGGTGATGGGGTGGGCAGAAGGGTGAAGATAGAAGAGTGTTAATAAACAACCTTATTGCTTCCTACTCCTTGTAATTTGTTTGCTTTTTTTTACAGAAGAAATCCTCTTCGTACCTTATGTCAATCATAGCTGAGAATATGAACTATTTTTTATGTGAATAAATGAATGTGAATGTATGTGAATAAAGTAACATGCCATTTCCTATCTGGAAATTATGCATACAGTTCATATGGTGAAAATCCATTTTCTCCTTAAGCCTACACTGGTGTTTCAGATGCTGATGTTCCTGTAGAAACGAGCAAAAAAACCTGCTAGTTGGAGTTGGCTTAAAGGAAAACAGTCAAGATTTGCAAGACCATCATTTGGATTGAGTGAAGTCCTTTTCCTTTTTCCTCTTTAGTTGTATTCAAACAGCCTGTCAGTTTTTAGCCTTCTTCTGAAAGTAACAGTCAACAGTCGTAGCTCTGCCATGCCCAGGGACCAGCAGCTCCGAGCCGTCTGTTGGCCAGGACAGAAACAAACCTGGGGCTGGTATAAGTGTGAAAATTCTCAGTAGGGAAGCAGCTGTGTTTTGATCCTCCCAGAGCATCTTGGAAACTAGCAAGGGGAATGATAATTATGAAGATGATATTATAATATTCACATTTAAATATATAGGTTTTATAGTTGCTCCCTTTTCAATATGCATTTGCTTAGGCACAAAAGGTTGCGTGTATACTAGCTGTGTATGCTTTGCCCCATGCCACAGTAAATATGTGAATCACATGGATTATACATCAACGTAGCTGTGACAAAATAAATGTCCAGGGTAAGGTTTGGGGAAATTGTTTTTTTTCCCCACTCCTTGGAAAGGAATCAAAATTTAGAATTCAGTCAGTACCCACTGTTTCTGATGTGGTGGAGCACCTTGGAGCCTGCTTACTACATGGAGGATTGTTCTGAGCATAGCTGAAAAACCCAACATGTTTACAAATGGTAGAAACCTATCCTCACAGATAATGTTGCATTGAGATAACTGGGTAATACCTAGTTAGAAGAAGGGAAATTGCACTGATTGCTGGCAGGGGAGAGAGGGCATGTCATAGATGCCATAGACTATTGAATCAGATTTTAGATATCTGCTTGATTTCATGAAGCTTCAGGGCCTAGCTCGTCTACTTAGAAAGTCAGTGAGGTTCACAGTTGCCTGTTGAATTACATGAACTAAAAGCATGCATACAAGTTGCAATTTGTGTGTCTATAAACAACACGCGTTGTGTGGACAAAATATTCAGAGGCCACAAGTAAATGTGTTGTAGGGCCTAACTTGGAGGGTGTTGGGAAAAGGGGTGAACAAGCTTCAGTAACTCCTAAGAAAACATTTCATGCCATATCACTCGGTGGATCTAAGGCTACTTGCGGAAGTAGATCTGTCCCAGTATTGCTCTCAGTTTGATTTCCCTTGAGATTTTACCCTCCTGATTTTACAGTGTATTAGTTTTTGGTGCTTTAATTTTTACACTTGTTTGTACACCGACTATTAATGTGATACTCCTAGATGTGTCTGACTTTAAAAGTTTGCATTGCCATTAAGCTATTTTCCTTTCTTTTTGTGAGAGACGGACAATTAAAAACATTCCCACTATTTGTAAATTCTCCTTGTGAGGAACACAGCAGATTGCCTGGATCTTCTGCTTGTTGTTCTGGCTTCAGTTTCAGAACTGAATGCACTCCTTCTGCTCCGTCTGTTTGAGTTTTGACAATGCAAAGGATGAAGCTGGAGGAAGTCCCATATATAAGCGAGGTCTATGCTTCTGCTTTATCTCATTTTTAATTGAATTTCAGTTGGATTCTGCTCACTTTTATGTAATTCAGTGCTGGAGGATACAGAGTTTTTGCAGTACTCTTTTGCAACTAAAGTTCTCTTCAGTCGCAAAATGGTAACATATAATGGCCATTGCATTTAAGCACAGCTGATGCTTTCACCTAGTACTCTTTTCCTGCAAAATAAGCTATTTTGCATGCACTTAATTGCTGAAATGAATATAGAAGTAGCTAAAAACTTCACTATTGAATGCCTCTTAATTAACTGCATGTTAGTTATTCATCAAGCAGAAAACAAACTAGTGCATTTCCTTCAGCTGATTATGCAGTGTGCTTTTGTAATATGCCCTCTTTTCATTGGGCAAAGGAACAAATCCTCACTTGGTTAATGTATGTTGGCCTTCACTGCAATGTCTCACGAAAAGCCTTTTCTTTCAGTTGGATTTTCTCTACAAACTTCTGGCTTGTCTTCTCAGTCTGGTTTTGTACTGTAGGTTAAAATTCAGCATTCTTGAGTTCCATTGTATTTTGCAAGAGTACCATGCTGACAAAGCCAGCACTGCAGCAAATGCTTTTATTGTCAAAAATCATTCCTGTAAGCAAGCCTATCAAAATAGACATGCTAACTTGCCTATGTAGTATCTTTATGACACTTTATATCAATGAATTTATGAAATACGGGACTGTGTAATGAATCTTCTAGTTATTAATTAAATATTAATAGCATTATTTTGTTACTTCAGATATTTAAAATATTTTTATAATGTATTCTGCAATGGATTACAAATGAAGTGAGGAAGTGTGTGTTTAGGTTTGCTTGTATAGCCCAATTACACATTTCTGTCTGTATTATGAAACCAACAAACCTTTATTAACAGACAGCTTTAATTGCTAAGAGCTGGTACAAAGAGCATATGTCATTATGCACTCTTTTTATATGCAAAATAGGCAAATGTAGAAAACTTTATAACCTCATCTTTCAGCTTCTTTAAGAGTATAGAACAATAGTTTGCAGGATTGAATACTATGAAAGACTTTGAAAATTCAGTTAGAGCACAGCATTCCTAGATCATTAGAAATGAAGTTTTTGTACTGTGTTAACAGAAAACTTCTGCTGCTCTGGGGTGTTGTAACAGAGGGCATGCTAGGCCTGCTGCCAGGGCTGGGTGGACTACATGGGTGGACCTGTGAGTGAGAAGACAGCTGTCTGCCTGGGAAATTCAGAATGTTTGCTCTGCTGGAAACATATAAGCCTAATATTTGTGACATGCGGTGTAAATTCATTGCATGTAATTAATTAGTACCATTTATATGAACTATTAATTAAAAAGCTGTGCAAAAATTCTACTACAAAGCCATGACAGCTTACCAAATTGAGACCCAAAATACTGATCTGGTCAAAAACCAGCAGTGAAAGAAATTTTGCTGTACAAGCTTGGATTCAAGCAGAAGAAGGGGAAGGATTTATCTCCTCTAGTCCAAGATATGGAACATCTGATATCTGATCTGAACCAGAATCTGAACCAGTCATTGGCAAGTGAGAGAAGGTCACCGATAGAAGGGTGACTTACCCAACCCTTGGGGAAGTGGTAACCCCACAGTGCTGCTGCTTCGTCCTCAGCGGCTGCAGAGGCAGCTTAGGCTGCTGGCTTTGGTGAAATGGTGAGCTTTCCCATAGCTAACCTGCAGGGAGATTCACCTGTCCCTGGACCTGAGACTGACATGCTGAGTCTCCCTTCTGGAGGAGCAGTAGCTTTATTAGGTTGTAAATCTTTAATTTCAGGTCTTGGCCATCCTCAGGAAGGATACAAATTGTCAGTAAGTTTTTTTCTATGTTGTGTAGTGGTGTTTTGGTCTGTTGTCATATGCATTTCAGATGGGAGAGTCTGTACACAGTACACGTGTTGTCATAGCTCTGGGCAGTTTTCTGCCTTCAGGCCCAGCTTATGTCCCTGCACCAGTGTCTGAAGAGTTGCATTATACAACCAAAAGGGAGAACATGCCAAGCCCTTTGGCATAGTCCTGCTGGCAAAATCCTCCATTACCAGGAGAGAGAAGGGCAGGGCTGGGCTGCAATGGTCCGTTCAGGCTCTTTGCTGCACAAGTCTTCGCAGCAATGCCGTCTGCATGAGGAGGAACAGCGAGAATGGCTTATCTCCCTGCAGATCCCAGCCCGCCATGCATTTCAGGGTGGACAGATGGAAGCCTCATTGGACCTAGCTGTGGAGGGAGAGCAGATTAATTGCTATCTGACACTCACAGAACGGTACCAATTTCACTTGCCTGGGAAACAGTATCTGTTCCAAGGCAAAGGAAGAATAACATTTGTCTGATGCTGTTACTTCTCTTGTTCTCCTGCCTGCAAGAGGAAGAAAGAGGCACAGTACTGCATGGAAGTCTGTTTACCCACTGAAAAGAAATAAAAGCACCTCATCCTGCAGGCACATAATTGTGTTAGTCTGCTTTGCCAATTACCTGTTTTTAAAGCACTTTAAATTAGATTCAACTTCATTCTGTTTCACTTTCTGGTCATAATATTATTTAGAAACATTATGGAAACACAGACACAATAAAAGTTCTCTATGGTTAAAAAGAAAAAAAAGAGGGTAGATGTTTCTATCATCTTTGCTGCTCAACACCAGCCCCTTTGCTTAGCTTCAAAGGAAACCACCAGTACTTCTTAGCACCTCTGCCCCTCATGCCTGCTCTGGGAGTCCAGGAGGTGGATGAAGCTGTCAACATGTTATGGGACACACTTAGCTAGCAGCGAAGGGGTCTTCAAGTCATAGCTCAAAATGGTGATGAGACTTTAGTAAACATGAAGAGAAAGAGTATGTGAGGCAAGAAGGGAGGTCTGTGGGTCTGTGCCTCTCAGTGCTGCAGCTCACTCAGTGGTGACAACAGCAGGACTCAGCTGAGATGTGGCAGGAGAAGGTACGTATTGTCCCTACTGTCTCCAAGGGATAGCTGCTGATATGGCAGTGACCGGTTATATCTGGCAGATGGGGTCCTGGAGTGAAAGTGAAGCTAGTCTGCTATGCAGAATAGATACGAGGCATAGGGCTAACAGCAGACACAGAAAAGACCCAGTTGTGTGAATTTCCTCATCTCTGAGACCTCTCAGGTCAGCATCTATTGAAAACTGTGTTGGTTATTATTCGAGCTCCCAAGATCCTTTAATGACCATTTTGAAGACATTGCTTTGCAACAGTAAAATAATATTTGCATGGTGCAGGATAAAATTTGGAACTCTTAGTTCTTCAGACAAACACATGTATTTTTTTCGGAGCTTAGACAAAAGCTCGGGAGCCTCTCTGTTTAAATTGATGGATGTGTGCAATTACTCCATTGAAACTTATCTCAATATAAATGCAGTTATACCAAAACAGAATTGGTATAAAACCCAGGTCCCAAATAATTGTCTGAGTCTTGAAATTGTTACACATGGGTACGTAAGCCACACCAGTTTATTTTTACTGTTATCTAATGCAATAAAGTATTTCTTTGAATTTTTCTCCTTGTAGAAGCATGTAATGTGCTTTAGTGAAGTTAATCACGTGCAGCCTCAGGTGACTACTGCTTGTATTGCTAGTTTATTTCCTAGCCTTCTTTTCATTCTCCTTTATTAATAGATGTGCTGAGGTTTCAGAGGAAGCTTAACATTCTAGAAGCCATTTCACTTCAACTAGCTGTGACACATGCCCAGCTGATGGATGTAAGGTACTCTCTTTCTCTGCAGACGAGCATCTGATTTCATTGGGAGTCCTCGCTGACTCCAATATTGCTGAGACAGCTGCTCATCTTTCTTTTTTTTTTTCCAGCGAGGAAGCACCATGTACTCACTCTAATTACAAATCCTGTGATCTGGCCATTCTTCAGCTTTTGCAGACTGCCTGGAACGCTCCCTATGGATGTTTTAAAGATGATCCAGACATGGAGCACCTGATGCCCCCAAAATATTCCACTTCATTTATTGCTTAGTTTTGCACCGATCCCACTTTGGTGTCCTTACTGGGGGCAGAGGGGCAAGAAGGGAAAACGTTACTTGTTTATTTCTATTTCCAATTTAGCAAAAGGGGACTGAGAAAGCAAAACTGTAAGTTCCTGGCCACCATGACGTGGTTTAGTGGTAGACTTGGCAGTGCTAGGTTAATGGCTGGACTCAGGATATTAAAGGTCTTTTCCAACATAAACAATTCTATGATTTCATTCTATATTTTGCTAAGTGGTGGCTCACAGGGTCTGTGCAAATTTACCACGGATTCTGATTATTGTGCATAAAAATATGCACATGCATTCTCTTCAAATACAAGATCTGTCTAGTTGCATGGACATGGATATTGTTATTTCTTTGCCTCCTCTATCGTTGTCTCTCAGTGGCTATGTAAACATGTCAGCCTGCAAAAGCAGAGCATCCATCACTGGAGAAGGATGACTGGATTTTTACTCCATCTGTAAGCATGTGAAAGATGTTGGTGTGGAACAAATGTATCTTTTAAGCTATACCTTTAGTATATGATTCCTCTGTAACTCAGGGATTTCTCTGTAAGTCAGCAAAGGTCTCGTCAAGTCAGTTTATATTGTCAGCATTCACTGATACAGCTTTCTCCAATATGGTTTATTTTCACCTTACAAGATGACTGCATTTCTTACAATACCTTTTGGCTATATGGAAGCCAAAGCCCATAATAAACTGGATTCTCTTTCATGTTCTTATCTTGTCTTCATCCTCTGCAATTTGAAGCCATTCATTTGTTGAAACAAGTATGTAGCAGAGATTATTCAAAAGTTCTTTGGTTGGTCTTCTCCACAGCAATGCGTTTACTTACAGCCCAACAGAGTGTGAGCTTGGAGGGGTTGTGCTGATCTGTCCTCTGAGTGTTGTTTTCATGAGTATTTATTTTCCAGGCGATAGCGCTGACTGCCTACCTAATGATGTGTGGAAAAAGCACAACCCAAAGAAAAGACCCACTCAATTAGCTGCGAGATCCCTGTCTTTTAAAAATTGCATTGTTTACCACAGAGCCTATATTGATGTATTTTGTTTAAATCTTGGTCATGCGGCTGAATAGTTTGAAAGATGCATTTCAAAAATAACAAAAAACATGAGGTTTTTTTTTCCCCCTTCATTTTGGACGACCTCCAGACCCCCTAAATCAGATTCTAGCCTTGGCTGCTGCCATTTCATAGCCTTTGCCCCCTGTTGCTGTTGCATCCTGGCAAAATCCTATTCCTTTCTAACTGATAAAAGCTTCTAATACGTATGAATCTGGGAGAGTTACTCTTTGATCTGGAAGATTCCAAAATTATGCTGTTTGTTTGTCAAGGACTTGAAAACAGCCTTGTGCGGTTCTTTGATCCCTACCTGTTAAGCACACCCAGACACATACAGCTGTAGCTACTTCCTTAAGTAGTTTTATTAAATAAGATTGCACAATATAAATGAGCAAAATTTAAATGACTGAGTGAATCCTCATCTCGCTGAAATCTATAGCAAAACTCCTTCTATGGAACAGCAAAACCACTTTGTTTATTTTAGACCTGGATCTCTGTTTTGACACTTTTGAGTCACAGGGAAGCTTTTTGCACTGACATTACTGTATCAAAAGCAAGTACTGTGTCAAAAAAAGTGATGCCTTTGAGTGGTGGGTGACATGACTACTATTTCTACCTCATTATGCGAAGTTCATTTTGAGTTTGCAAAGCATTCCACAAGTCTCAGTTAAACCACACCATAAGGAAAATATCGATGCATGCATTTTAAATGTACGTATACAGTAATTATAATAGTTCATCCAGAGACTAAAGACAAATGCAGCATAGCACTCATACACCGCCCTCTAAGACTGCAATAAATGGGGGCTGTAAAGTGGGATATGTTAATTTTCCCCATTATTGTTTATGATAAGTTTGTATCTGAACTTAGAAGCACAGCAGAAATCCGCTAAGTTTGCATTTGCTCTTTGCTGCTCTCTGGTAGCATAACAAGTAACACAAAAGGGGAGTGTTTGAGAATGCTCCCAGATGTTCTGCTTGCTAAAGTACTACACATGTGCCGGCTGTATTTGGTATTTTTAGATTTCTCCAAGATTGAAAACACTAACAAATCCCAACAGCTTTTTCTCTCTGGATCTTCAATTCATGCTGTGTGGCACTTGTTTGTATTGTGTGATGCCAAAGCAGTGGCTGAATAATCAGATACCCTGGTGCTTTGATATGGTTTCTGAAACTACAGAACTAAAATTTGGGCTCAGAAATGTATTCTTTAGCTCTTCTGGTAAAATCTTTAGAAAGTAATATTGTCCCTAACCTATTATGGGATTAAAAAGAAGGAAAAAAACCATCTTAACAGATTCTTCTTCTTTGTAAGGCACACACAGATTTTAATATTCCCCCTGCCCTGATTGCTCAACGATCCTGTCGTGGTATGAGCACAACTCTCCACTCCCCCACCACTGCCCACTCTGTCTCCTCTCATGATACAAAAATGTGTAAGATACAAAAATACTATAGTGCTTCTCCTGGGTACCATGAGGTTGAACTAGGAAGCCTGTATACAGCAAGTTCAAAGATGACACCTGTATCCAGCTTAGAGCAGGTTCTCAATTTCAGCAGACACTGCTGTTCCTCAGTAAATATGCTAATATAAATGGTTCAAGACTCTGCATCCCCTTTCATATTAATCTTTAGCTTGCTCTCATGCTGCCCCTTCGTCCTTCCTAGGACTTCTCCTTCAGGCTCTTCTTTTCGTCCAACTGCGACACAACATCTGTCACCTTCTACCTCAACTGCTTATCTCCAGTATTAAGCACACAGCAATGATTGCTCCCTACGCTGCTCGCGTTAAATGGCTGATTGGATCGCCTTGCTATATTGCTGGTAAACGTGCAGTGCCTCTGAGAGAACAGTTACAGCTTCAGGGAGCCTGCGGTAATGTAGTCGAAATGCAAAGTGACAACTGGGAGCTTCAGCAAGCAGAGGTTCCTCCCTGCCACACAGACCCCTCTGAATCAGCAGGGGAGGTGTTTTCTCTGCTATTTCCAGCTTTGGTGTGAGGAGTCTCCCGAGTTATTTTTATGAGAGATTATTTTGTTTTAGAACCCCGCGTGTCCCTCCTGTACACTTTGTGCTGTCTGTCTGATGGCTGCCGGGTGACGGACAGAAGGAGGGATGGCAGCCAAGGTGGTGGCATAAGCCAGTGGGACATGTGACCCACATGGAGTTTGTGTCACCGAGCAAAGCATGCCTTGGCAGGTCTGCCTGGTCACTGACCCCATGCTGGCTTCTTGGAAAAAGATTCCTTTCTGGAAAAGGCTGCTTATGGTTCAGGCTATCTGGCTGTCGTGCTTCGATACCTTGTCAAATTGCTGCTGACACGACAGCAACTGCTATTTGCAAGGCAGGTATTCATGTATTTTTCAGTGTCTTAGCTAAATGCCAATGGGAGGTTCTTCTGTGCATGCACTGAGACTGGATTGCTGGTCTGAGCAATGTGGCACTTGTAGCACATCTCGTTGCACCAGAGTTCATGAGTTCAAATTACTCTAATGGCAAATGTCTAGTACAACAAAGAACCTTAGTCCCCAGGAGAACTACAGGGTCCTAAAATCATAGCAAAATTTATGCAGGAAGGAGCCTTCCTAGCTTTCTAGTCCAAGCTCCTGTGCAGTCCAGGGCTAGCTTCAAGAGTTAGAGCAGGTTGCTCAGAGTTGCATCCAGCCAAGTACTGGTATAAAGAAATCTGAGATTTTAGGAAAAATCTCAGAGATTACACAGCCTCTCTGGATGCATTTTCTCAATATTGGTGTGCAACTTTTACATATGCCTCAGGTCTTCACGTAAGAAGGGTAGGACATACTTTACTCCTCTGCTTGGAGACTCATGCAGTGCCTCAGCTGCAAGTGTTCACGCCAGAAGTTACTCCTGTGACTACAGCAAACGTATGTGGCTAAATTCCAGAGGGTTTTCCTGGAGCTTTTACCACGAAGGTCAGGGGATTATAAAGCTACCAGTTATGAGTGCAGTGTGAAAATATGCCTACGCAACAGAATCTGGCCTAGATTTACCTCTTGGATGCCCACCAGCCTGCTCTGCAAGGATGCAGACACTGGATCTTTCACTTGAATTTTTATGGAGTATGGACATAGTCCAGTCAATTGCTCCTGTTTCGTTCCTCTACCTGCTCCCTAACACCTGCTTTTGAGACCTCATGGTTTGGCTCCTTAGCTCAGGTTCAGTGCTGACTCTTTCTGTCTTTTCTTGTACCTGCATTTCCACTAAAAGGTTTAATATTCAATTTCCACCTAATTCTTCAAGAGTTAGGCACTTTTTAGTGGAAGATACATACACATGGGTGAATAAAGCCTTTATGTAGAGTTTCTGAATGTAATAAAGTCAATTACTTAACAGAAAATTACAGAAGAATTTACTAGTTCTTTCTTTAAAAGCTCCAAAAACATGGTGAGTGATGCCTTTCCTTGCGACCTGCACAGGGAGCTCAACCATCAGGAAGGTAAAACCTCCCATTGCCCCATCATGCTGAAACAAACCTTGAACTGAGAGCTCAGTTTGGAGCGTATGGCAAAACTCCTAACAAACTCTGCAGCTTGTAAGGGTCTTGATTAAGGGTCTGGCTTGCAAAAATGCTAGTCTCAAGTAGCAGTGGGAATCCACAGCTTTTTAAAGAAGAGAGGTTAATTTAGTAAAATTTAGCTAGTCTGAGAAGCATTTGGTTTGAAAGGGATGGGAGTGCTGCTCTAATGCAGCAAATAAACTTCAGCAGTGTTAGAGTGCAAATGGTTCACACCCTGATTTAGAAGCAAGATGTTTGCGCATCTGTAGAATTGCAAATGAATGAGCAAATGAAGAGACATCTCAACACCAGGGAGAACAGAGCAGTGCTGGCCAGTGCCATAGCCAAAACAGTGAAGGCAGAGCTCAATGCCAAGTGTGTGTTGTATGAAAAGAGGCCAAATGCACTGTGGCAAGTGAATTTTCCAGCTGCAGTATGTGTATGAGTATTAGGAAGTGTGAAGATGTCCCTTAGCCTTCAGTGCATTTCCTCACATGCAGAGGAGCACCATAAGGCACAGAAACAAATACCCTGGCTTTGTGTTCTTTAAATGGGAGTTAACATAAAGGGTCAACCATTTGTATCATTTGATCAGGAATTGGTATGTAGGGAAAGCTATGTGTTTCTAGTGGGAATGGGGTGAGTAACCCCAGGTGAGTTGGATCTGCTGTAGTAATCTGCTCTGTGGTGTAGTAATCTGCTCTGTGGTTCCTAAGAGAAAATTACTATGAGTCTCCTTTGGTGCAAAGCATTTTAGTTGTCATTAATTTGTTTTTTAATCAGAAAAGCAGAGGAGATAAAGCCCTCAACCGCTCACCACTTGCCAAATACACTAAACAATAGCAAACATGGAACGTGTTCTGATTTCACAGGTGATATCTGCTAAAACAATCTGAGCCAGACCTCAGACTCTCTTTAAACCTAGCAGAGTTTGTCAGCAGAACACAGAGCATGATCCCTTTTATCCTAAGGTAAATATCTATGCTTGGCCAGATGAATCATCCACTAAACCCTAGTTTCTATACCAATTCTATCTCCACTGGTGATAACAAAAGGACATCCACTCAGCAAGTGGACTCTGCAGATAATATCAGGAATTTTAGTTTCAGAATATTAAAAATTACCTTGTCCCAGTAAGACTTCTGTGAACTAAGGCAAACTGTGGAGTGCAGATCCATAAATGAATCAGAGGAGAAGGAGAGTTTCCCCATAACTTTCCAGGCAAGAGTAACCACTGGGGGGAGAGAACATTGAGCCCCATGATGGGATAATTTCGTCCTTCTTAACGAAACAATGGTAATAAAATAAAAAGACTTAGAAATGAGAATTTTCAGAAATATTCCTTAGATGAGCTTCATCTATGCACAATTGACTTTTATTTTTTTCCCCTTGGAAAATATAATAGAAGCAGCATCTTAGGAAGCTTTAACGAAAGCACAAACAGCTCTCAGTGTGGTGGTTTTTTTTCTCTTGGTAGGTGATCAATTTAAATGTTAAAGGTGACCAATTGGAAAATTCTTTTTAGAAAGTTAAATTGAACATATTCAAGTAGAACTTGTTTGCTTTATATATTCATGTGTTTTATATTCTGGCATGATTATTTTAAAACATGACTAAAATACAGTGAGTTTGATTAAGATGGTTTTAATAAGGAGCACAGAATATGTGTCTGTATGTAATAACAACGAGTCTCATATTTTATAGTTTAATTTGCTGGGTCAACATCTAATGCTTTTCCCATTAGCATTGGTGTGATTTGATGTGGAAAATAATCCCGTTTCCCAACGAACTTTAGGAGATAACAAATATTTAATGACACCCTACGTAGAAACAATAAATAAATTTGAGTTGTTCTTGGACTCCTGTGGAAAGAGGTTGTGAAAATTTTATAAGTTGGGAATTAATAAATTATAACCTGGCTGTTAAAATGTGAATCACTAAAGACTCCTGACACCCTTTTCCTTTCCCTAATTAGAATTTAAAAATAAATAAATGAACAAATAAACTTGTCATGTTTAGAGGCTAACTTACTTCTCTGCACAAGTTGCTAAAGTAAGAAAAGTTGATGATCATCTAGAATTGGCATATTTTCATTTACAAATTAGAATTTCTGGAAGGAACATGAGTGAGATAAAGGACCAGCAGGGTAAAACATTACCCATTTATAAAAACATGTTGTAACATACAAGAAAATCCTAGATTCTCCAGATTCTTTACAGTGCCATTATTTGCTGTTATGCTTTATGGAGTATTAAAGTCTTAAGAATTGCCAGTGTAATTTTCATTTAGTAAAGCACAGTTACCTGAAAACACTTCTATATATGCCTTTATTTATTAACATTTTGAATTCAAATTTAGAATGAGCAGAAATAAACACCATAGTGATGGTACAGGGACATTGGTCAAAACATTGTAGGCACTGAATATTCTGTGGAGTGGAGCTCAGGCATTTGTCCAGGAAAAATGGGAAATATGTAAGGGTGTACCTGGCTCTGGTAGCCCCCTGGTTCTTCATAATCTTTCCTCTCTGCTGTGCTCTCCCTGTACCTATGTGGAAAGGGCAGTTAGCTCTGCCAGCACTATGAGGATTTAGGGATGAACAAACGGAAAAGGAGTGAAAGCAGCCCCTTATTCCTTGAGGCAGACTGAAGGTAGGTTTAAAATGTAACTGAGCCTGCATTTATGTCTGTTTTTTCTGTCTTGTGAACAACCTGGCTTTCTCTGCTGGCCTCGGAGAGTGTATGGGCAATGAGTAGCAGGCAGAGCCAGTGTGCTGGGAGGGCACTCAGAGGAATGGTGATGCCCATTAAAGTCTTGGTGCTCTCCATAGAAGTCTCTGCCTGCCTGTTAACCTCCCAGAATTAGCTTGGCATAGAGAACTTAACTCCCTGGTCTTCTCCCTTCCTACAGCAACTCAGAAAGATCATAAAGGAATTCTATGAAGGGCAATTAAAGTTTCCTATCTCTTAAGCATGTATTCATCTCCAGCATGGGGATCTTTTGCTCAGAACAGAGTACATGTTCTTATTCACTAAAGTGTCCCTGCTAAATGAAAGTCCATAATCTTGTCTGCTTGCTTCCACTTTTTTAGTGTTCACTGTATAAGGTGAGATATGAAGCAATGTGCTAGTAGATAATACAAGAGGATGATTAGGCAGGCCTTGTATCATCCACTTTAAATTATTTCTGTTCTTTTTCATGATCTGGCTAATCCTCATGGCCATTTTATTATCTCTTGTTCCTCTTTTCCTCAGTACTTGTGACTCATGATGTCATCATGTGTAAACAAGATTAGATTGGCAGCCTCTGCTCAGCTGGAATTAGGTTTAGTCTCTTGCTGATCCCACATAGAGAAAACTATTGCATAATTTGATTGGGATAATGACTCCTAGTATTGACTTTTGCTAAAATATCTCTTTTATTCATCTCAGTAAGCATCTCTTCCTCCAGATTTTGGCGATTCATCTTACTTTAATTCCTATTTCCAATTTCTACATTTACAAACCAAAGTTCTCTGCTGTTTGGTAATGTTCATTCTCTGGCACTGTTTGTTAGCAGGTAGAGCCAGACAAAGGTCAGCAAGAGCAGCAGTTTCAAAATCAGGGAGTGTCATTATTTTAACTAAAGAATTAGACTGGATTTTGCAGTCTCATTTTTTACAGAGGTTGATGACAATCTTGGAAGCCACCTGAAAACCAGGACTTTCCCCAAAAAAGAAGATGCTACTGCCTGCACTCTTTTCAGTAGGTGCTATATAGATGCTAAAGCTGGAGTTTACTGCTCTTTTCATGTAGTGCTGGTTTGTTTCTGAAATTATTCTCTGTCTGAAGAATGACTAATTGCCTCATCTAATTGCTGTGTATTTTTCCTTCTCAATAGCATGATACCAAGTGCTCATATGGTATATGCACAGGAGTGTTCCCAGGAATTTCCCCTCCAGGATGTCTGCCGTTCCCAAACCCTGATCTGGTTCAGGAACAGCACATTTCCCCTTAATGTGGCTCTTCATGA
>JAVHNF010064629.1:0-18757 GCA_034783455.1 Micropsitta finschii
GCAGGGGGGTTGGACTAGATGATCTTTTGAGGTCCCTTCCAACCCTTGGGATTCTGTGATTCTGTGATTCTATGGTTCTGTGATTAGCATATTGATGACATTAAGTCTGTCTTTCCTATAGAGGAAATTTGAAGTTCAAAAATGCAATTTATTTTTAACCTACTGTTTTATCTTGATTTAAGCCTATGCCTGGGACTAGACTGTCTAACAGTTTTCTCTTAATTTGTCTCACTGCCTTTGAGAATGACTAACATGAAATAGGAGGCATCTACCAAAATCTACCAAATATAGCCTACTGATGGGATGGGAGAAAGAGGTGCAGCATGTTACTATATCTCAGACTTTCTGAAGACAGTGTTTCAGGTTTATAAAGCACTTGAAAGTGAACAATGAGAGGAATGGATAAGTGGAATCTCAAGATTTTGCAGATTTAAATTTTCCCTAATACTAGCAGCTATGCTGCTCTCTCAGCCATATACCAGAGCACATACTGTTATCCTTGTTTGAAAAAAATAGTTTCTAAGGAAGTTCAACAGCATAAAAGAGAATAGATAAAAAGAGCAGCAGAAGGTAATGCTTGGCCAGCCATGTGATGTTATGAACAAAATAGCTGATTGTAAGTCAGCTGGGTATTTACAGCAATTTCCTCTGTGAGAAGGTCTATTGGTAAATGCTACTAATAAAACCTTACCATAACAATAATATCTTTCATTTTTAATAGTGTCTTTGATCCTAAAGGGGCAGCTAATTTACCACTTTTCCAATTAAAAAGAATATTTGTGTTTTATGGCCCTCATTCTATTTATCCTGCTTACTGGGTTTTTAGGGAGAAAGAATAAATCTGTAGCTCTCGAAAACCTAAAACTACTGTCCATTTCTATACTCCCTCTTTATTGCAGGGTCTCTGCAGGCTCTCCATACTGAGTGCTATAGGATAACTCTGTTTATCTCCAGTTCTTGATACAATATGACATGGTATTATGTCTCCTAATGTTTGTATTATATTATACCCTTTTATGTTAAGATCTCCAGACGAGTAATCACATTTCGTTTTGCTGGCATGCTGTGTAGAGATTTATCCAAAAAGGCACCCACAGTCCAGAGAGTCTGTGGTCTAAACCAGACAGGGCACTGTAAAACTTAAGACATTTGATCCAGTGAGGGCCTCAAACACAGGAATAAACTTTAAACAACTTACTAAATTCATACGGGATGTCTGTGAAAGAATGGGGAACAAGTAATTTCTCGACTGAGTTCTGCTTTCATACAGGATACATTAGGAAAAGTTCAATTCTGTACTTGAGTCATAAACCAAGAAAAAGTAAAGCTCTGGACTAGACTCCCTAAATGTCAGGATCATTTGAGGTTTATAAATACTTAGATTTAGATGACAGTATTCTAGACTATACCAATCCATTTACTAAAATAACTTGAAAATCAAAATATTTTTGACCCAAGTTGAATCTTTCCTCTAGATAGTATTTTTTTGTCAGGCTGAAGTCTATGTAGTAAATATAATATTTATATTAGTCTTCAAATTAAATGGTATTCTTTACCTTTCTTTAGATTGTTCAGCAGAATTACCTTTCTTTAGACCATGTTGCACTGAAAGCTTTACTGAAGTAACTGTAACATAGAAGAGGAGCTTCCAATGGACATGTCTCAGCTTTCCATTCTGTAGTACTAGGAGGTGTGGTAGGTCACAGAGGGAATGTATTTAGAAACAACCAGCCAGATTCTCTTGATTCGGCCTCTCCAGAACAGGAATCTTTTGCTTTTGGGCTGATATGACAGTAGATTTAGGTTTAGACTGGTCAAGTATCTCAGTTGCTATGGTCTAAGTAAGATTTTTAGAGCAGATGCCACCTCAATAAGACTCACTTCTCTAAACCGTAACACCACTGCTGCAGAAAGGGACAGTGCTGAGCCAACACCACTATGTTTGTATAATTCTCCATGCAAAGAAAAGACCCAGAGTTTTCTCTTGAAATCAGCCTCCTTATCCTTGCAGCCTGAAAACAAGGCAGAAGATTTATACTGTTCACTGGAATCAGATCCCTACATAGGTTAAGGGTCCAGCAGTTTGAATGTTTACCTAGATCTCATCCACAGTACCTCAGCTTCCTGATGTTATAAATCATTTCAGCAAACATACACTTCCTGCAGCATTCTGGACTGATAAAGGAATATGTAAAAGGAAGAGATTTAAACTGAATTAAACAGTTGTTTTAATCGATTTCAAATTTTAATGAGTTCTGATACCGAATTTCAACACACCTATAAATATTAATTCCACGCTCTTCTCAGTGGTGCATGTAAAGGTGATACACCTCTCCCCCGTGTTCAGAAAAACTAAGTTCTTGTTTGCCAGTTTTTCTAGTACCTTGGGTTTTCAAATATCAAATTATACCTTCTCAAATATACATGAGAAATGTGTGTGTGTCGGTATGTTTACAGAATCACTGTAGTGGGTCTCCTTTTATATCAGATTTAATACTTGCTCTATCTAAATTAAAACAATTTTAAGAATCTTTTGAATTCTTTTAAAGTGGAGGGATTTATAAATCTACAGGCTGAACACAATGAATTACAAACCTTAAAAGACAGATTATGCTTCCAAACCATGAGGACAAATATGACCTTACAGTAAAACTGTGTGTTTTGGCCTATGGATAAAAATGATACATGACTATTTATGTTTAGGTGTGTAAATAAAGAGTAAGCCTTTGGACACATTTCTCATATTTCCAGTAATGCCTGCCAGCAATCTTTTATTTCTGTTATGGCTTCAGGACATTATGACCAGTGGAACATAGCTAAATTAGATATTGCAAATGCAAAAATACCTGTGGCACATCTCACCTTCACATCTAAAGGAGTCTGATTCAGTTGAACACATGCTTTACTTAAATATAGTGGTAGTGACACTCTGGTATGATGCTCTCAGACTAAACCATGGGTCTATGTAAATGTAGCAGAACTGGGTCCTTAGTATTGTATCTACCTGATCATGAAAGAACTTTAAATCCTATATTGACAATGACTGTAGATTGGAAATAATTCTAGGGAAACTTGACTTCATTTGTACAAATACATTGCTTTGGTTTAGCTAGCTGTAGAAGGAATGAAACTGTGTTGGTCATGTAGTGATAAACTTAGTAGATTTTGTAAAGGTAGAATACTTCTGAAATGATTGAAGATAATCAGTCATCAGGAAGTCATATTATTTCAACATTTAACTTATCCAAATCTCTGCTCTCTCTGAAGCATTGTTCCATTACTTTAAAAATATTAGAACAATTACAGCAAAACTTCCCAGACTATTATCTCCTCTGAAATGATCATAACCGATCATGAGACGCCATTGGTTTTGTGTCTTCCATGATTAGTAATTTTTTTTTTACGCATGCACAAGACTAACACATATATTTGTATATTTGCATATGATCTTTGCACTTAGCCCTGCGTGATTGAAAGTGCCCGCTCTGGACTATATCCTGCATAGTACCCTGTTGTAGTCCAAGTTTGGGCAGAGTGCCATAAAAATTCCACCTTAACATTCTATTAAGTTAGATGTTATAACATGCAAGCACTTGGATGCTTCAGTATAATTTCTTCTGCAAAATACTGCACTAACTCATCCAGCAATTATGAGTTTTATGCTTTCTTCAAGGGGAATGCTTGAACCCCAAACTTTCAAATGTTAATGAAGTGCTCAGGCCATAAGGTATTCTGGTTAACTTGTTCTCCACTCTTTCTTTTGAAGTGCATCCAGAAATGCTAGCATTATGGGCCAGAAGGAGTACAGCCAAGAAGAAACCTGACTCTAGCTTAAGGTTCAGGCAGTTGGTTAGAAGAGGGAAAAAAAAAGGGGTGCCAGACACTCCTCTCTAATACGTATGCATATTACATAACTGCTAAAACAGTCTTGGGAGCAGAGCTGAGAAACATGAAGCCTATTACTATTAAGCACCCACCTGAGAAGATGGCTAAATGTATATTCCCTTTTTCTGCTTATAGTAGCCCTGAAATATACAGTTTAAATGGATTTTCATCTGTCCTTTCTGAAGTGTATGAGCAAAAAATCATTGCAGCATTCATTGCTTTCCTCTTTTCTTTTAATTAGCACTTGATTCCTGTTAAGAGCTTTTGAACATGTTCCCATGTGCCTGGTTGCCAAGCAGATCATCACCTTGTAGCTATTGCATATTTGGAAGGCAGTTTTCCTGAGCTATTTATTAAGGAAATGCAAGAACATCCATGCTTTATTCTGCCAACACCAAGTGTGATTCAACACTAAAGGTTAAAATGAGAGACAGAAGATTGTGTAAGGATTTTATAGTGTAGTTATCAGAGTGCTCACAGGTATTCACTAGGATATAAAATGCTGTGTACAATTCAAAGAAATAATTAAATATAATGTTTTCCCTGAAAGAAAGACATCCTGAGTAAACAAGGAAGATTAAAAATGGGTTAAGAAATCAGGGTACGTAAGAGCAAGATGACCTGCCTCAGATAAAAAAAAAAAAAAACAGCAAACCAGAAACAAAGCCAGTAAAACACTCTCATGTTTCTGGCACTTAATTCAGTGCCCAGCATGACATACATATCATATTTCCTTAGATATGTTTTTATGTTTGAGGTAGATACATAAATTCCTGAGACCTCTGCTTAGACAGAGTATACCCTTTCATGCAATTAGGCAAGCTAGTAACATTGTGCCTTGAGAACACTGCTTCATGGTGTGACTGGTCCCATTAGCGTGCCTTTTCCAATGAGAAACACAAGCACTTTTTGACCTAAAGGTAGGTTTGAGAGTTTAACCATAAAAATCAATTAAAATCTCTATTTACTGGGAGAATTTTGAGGGGCTGATGGTAAACAAAATAACCAGTGATTCCAATTTCATTGGAATCTGCTCCTTAGAATCATTCTGCTCCTTAGAACAGACTTTCACACATACTTCTAGAATATAAAATACATGCATATACATATATATAGATGCATGTATGTATAAGTGCATATAGGTATCTGTATGCATTATACAGATGTGTATACATGCATGGGCAAATTCAGCTCTTCATAACTGAACAGTATTTCCACTGAATAGCATAGAATTGAGCTTTTAGAATAACATTCTGTATGGAAGAAGTTGCAACCTGTCTGAAGTGCAGAATATCTTCTTGGACATATCCATCTCTACTGTATATGCAATTAATAATTCAAAATTCATAAAAGAGAAACAAAGAAGATGAAGCTCACCAAACATGGTTTTGCTTGAGAAACACAGAGAAAAATCTTCTTAACATTGAAAGCTGATGGAACTTCTTGACTTTTCAGAGGTCAGGATTATGGTTGGACTACTGTATGTGATATGATCACATGGGGCATCTTTTTAAAGGTCAACTGCTCAAAGAAAAGGTTAATGTTTACTGGCATATATAAAATGGGCCCTGCAAAACTTCAGCCAACTGGAAACCCTTGTCAGCTGGAGGTTTAATTAGATTAATTCAGGTTAATTAAGTATAGTTTGTACTACCAGTCAAACAGAGGGTAATGAGTATTCTTTACTTTTAATATCCTATTCCCAAAATTATTCTCAGCCTAAAGCAGTATGTTATCTGTATCAGTTTAAGTATTGCTTGGTTTCCACAGAATATATTACTACATTCTACCAAACCAGCCTTGTCTAGCATGTGAAATATGATGTGTCAACTGTTTATTGCAGTTTTGAACCAAAGTGAATAGTTGTTTCAGCAATTGTTTCATCACAGATTATTTGCTCTACTCAAATGATTCAGAACAATACTGGCTGAGGTTTTAAGGATTTTTGTTACCTGTGTAGTAAAAGCAGGAAAGGACACATTCCTGAAAACTACAGCCTTCCTGCTGGCACATGGTTTGAAACTGAATCCTGGAATGACAGACAGAAGATTTTCTATACTATTTTCAAATAGTAAAAATCATAGAAAAAGAAAGAATCAAATTCATTTAAGACATAGAATTATGTTTTCTAATCTATTAATTACAGCTGTGTGAAAATATAAATCCTCTCAGTTCAACAGATTTACAAGATCTTCCTAGAACGTTGCTACATTATAGATGCATGACTTTGAAATGCTGTTATAACAACTTTTTGGTTTGCTCTGTGTTGTGCCACACACCTTTGACTGCTGTCATTTTGCTTTCTAGACCACTGGGTATAAAGCTTACTGGAAAACCAATTGTTTTGCCAATTCAGGACCAGAGTTCAGGACCAGAGAAGGGAATCTTCACTAATCACTTGTGAATAAACACTAACTGCTGTGTTCAGCATCATATCAGAGAGAGGTCTGCATCATAAACTAATATATGGTGTTGCACTCTTGTCAGAAGCTTCCTCAGCTTTTATCTTCACTTATAGACAGGTCTTAATAACTAAGTTTTATTCCTAGAAACTCATCATTAACAAGTTTAAATTTACAGAGGCAACTATTCCCCAAAAAAACTCTGCAGCCTGTTTAGGGAAGGACAATCCTTGACAGAGCATCCAATGATTTTGCACAAGTGGAGGCTAATGAACAATCTGGGAGTCTGACCTGCACTTCTGATATGTACTTCAAGAACCATCAGGGATGTAGAAGGACACTATAGGACAAAACATGACTTTGCAGTTAGACCACACAAGATAGTTGAGAAGTATCCATTCAGTCCAAGAAGACTAAAAAAAAAAAACACTTGTCTTTAATTTCTATATTTATTCATTCGACTAAATTACAAATTTCATGTTATGCATGCATGGAGAGAGAAAGCTTTTTCTATTTTTCCATTATTTCAATTTTAAATCAAATTAAAATTTACTTGTCCTCTAGAAACATGCATGATAATGTAAATAAAATGCAGCAGAATAGAGTATGAGAAATGAAATTATAAAATTCCCATGATTAGATGAAAACTCCCTGGTTTTCCCCTTTCCAGTTCTTGTTTGGTTGATTCATTTCTAGTCCTTGGAAAATTCCTTACAACATGACCATGAATCTGATCAATGTATTCAGATCACGGGAAATAACCAAGAGAAAAAAGACTAAAAGTGATTTCTTGACTTAAGGAGCTATTTCTCTACCACCCATCCCCAGACATCTTGCCTTCAGCACATTCTATTTCAATTAGGAATAGTAGTAGCAATGTCTCAAATTACCATGATTGCTGTGGCAAAAGGGGAGGAAGATGATAGAAAAGTATGTACCCCTGACCTATGTGGGACTTTTCAAAAATAACTCAATTACATGTTATGAAATAATTGTTACATATGCTAGTACGTAGTGGTCATAGCTATGTGGGAAATGGCATTTAGGAAGTATCTTTGACCACTTCACCTGAACCCAGATCACTAATTCATCTGGCCTAAGAGAATTTCCAACACTCCTAATATGTCAACAGCTTCAAACAGCTGCCATTTCAAAAATAAAGCCAGCCCTTTCAGACAAATGTTGTCTTCTTTCCCTCAAGATGTGATATTATTCTTTGCTTCTCCTCTCATAAATTCCACTGATGTGGTGTGGGATCAATAGCTGGTAGTTGAAAGGACTGAAGAATGGCAGATCCAGTAGCTGACAAAACATCTTGAGATGACAAAAGATCATTCACACTCATGGTCTGATATATAAAGATATATGGAAATAATTTCTGCCTGAAACAGAGCAAATCTTTATACACAAAAATGCAACAAGGGTACATGAAATCTACTTTTGACTTCTTCCCCTCCACCCCCATGAGATTTTTTTTCTGTGTTTCTAAGAATTCTGCAGGATGACAATTCCGTCTTCATTGTAACACTGTTGTCAGGGGAATTAAATTTATATATGAGGAGAAATGATGACAAGGGAGTGCTTGAGTGAGGAAAGGAAAAGACACTCGATTGGTTCCATTTGCTCCAAATTTCCACTCACAGAATTTCTGTCATTTTTAATGCAGCCAAGATTATGTTTTGGGGAGCACCTAGGATTAAACAGTATCATCCATAGCGATGAGCTATAAGGAAGTTGTGTGAACATGAACCTTCTTTTCAAAGCAGAAGGATTTATACTTATTGAAAGCTGCTTCCCTTTGGTTGAGTTCTTCCAGCACATCTCCCTTGAAGTAGAACAAAGCTCTTGCAAGTTTTTAAATGGTATAATTAGCTTTAATAGAGCTCTCTGCTGTCACTGCTAAGCTGTTTCTAGGTGTGGAACTTAACTAGCTAGTTCAAATACTTTTGTACTATGGTCACCTGCACAATTCAGACATTCCCTGTAACACAATTTCCTGAACAATGGCTGACATTTTGTGCTTTTATATCTGCCTATAGCATGCTGCTACAGAGGATAACTGTATATACCTTTAATAGAAAAACTTAAATTCCTGGAGAGACTCAATAGCAAAAAAACCCTAAGTTACTTATAATTTAGCAGATTCTCACTTTCTTCCAATTGTTTGGCATTTTCCACTTGAGGTAAACTGGTTATCCATTATCCAGTTGCAGAGACACAAAACAGCACTACCAAATGGCTTAAAACAGGCTAAAGAGCTCTTAAATGATTTCGACTGTGTTCCTGAGAAACATGGAACCAGCAACTAAGTGATGGTCTGAAGTATGGTTTTACTTGTATTTATTTTTCTGTAACTTGAATCTTTAAGACACAAGTAATATGATCATTCCCAGTTAGTGCCAGGACATTCTTATGTGACACCAGAAATACAGCTAGTTATAAAGGCAAATGCATCAATAGCTTATTAATTAATCATAACACATATATTAAAACAGTGGATTTTGCATCTGTGCCTCACATGTATGTGGAACTTTAGCTGGAACCAATTATACCTACTTCTTCAGTTAATTCAGGTGGAGTTGCAAGTAGTCAATACTACTGATTCCTACCTACTTCGTCAGTTAATCCTACTTACTTCTTCAGTTAATTCTACCTACTTCTTCAGTTAATTCAGGCAGAGTTGCAAGTAGTCAGCACTACTGAGGCTGTTTAATAAGGGCTTAAGCCCACAGCATTTGGAAGTGAAAAAAAACCTTTAAAAAAGGAATTTTATAGAACTGGACATTTATTATGTAAATCAATAACATTTTAAAGAATCTACAGCCCTCAATACTTTACAGAGGTTTTGAACTATCCTACAGAATTTAATAGGTAAGGTTATGTTTGTATATGGCATGCAGGAACCTTTAAAAAGCAACTATGCAAAGCATACATTTTGTATCAAGTCCCCAAATGCTTTATCTTAGTTTGCATTGGACCTCCTTAAGTGCTAGTATGAATAGGACAGTTTCATTAATTTTGTGATTTATCAGGTTTTTTCATCCCCAGCAGACAAGATTTAGGAAGATAAATTTTAATTCATGAACTTTCCACTAAAGCAAACAAAAAAGACTTCAAGACTTCCCTGGAAACATTTTTTTTTTTTTTCTTAAAGAGCAATTGGTGATATCAGTTATTCCAGACCAACTCCTTTTCTCACTTCTTAAATTTTTTAATAGATCTGTTTAGAAAACCCACTACATAAAATGCAAAGATTACGTGAGTATGTGGTTTATCTCATTGTATTTATCTAACTAGCTGTGGATAAGAAAATATGTTTTTATTTTATCTGAGCACTGGTGAATGGAGTTCTTCCTTTAACAAATCCCATTTTACTGTATTAAAAAGAGGAATTCATGATGAGTCAGTGAAGTTACTTTAGTCCTGAGATGTCCCAATTTCAGAATGGTTTGGTATATGCTTAAACCCTTGGTAACTGGGTAATCTGTCATTGATTGGGAAACACATTAATTCACATGGGAAAACGAAACTAGAAGTGGTGAAAATTTGTTACTGCTTCCTTATACAACTGCTATCACAAAATAAAACCTCTCCTTTAAAAAAAATCTTCTGATGTTAAATTTGGTGCTGTATCAGCTGCAGTAGAAATAACCAAATTTCTACTGTCTAAAGTATCCTAGGACTTCATTCTCAGTATTTCAGAGCTTCCAAAATACAGAAGCTAACACTGCTTTTTATCTGGTGTGGCAAAATTATCAGGAGTTGTTTTCTCACGAGCAGAGCTGGTGGTTCAGTTTTTGAAAGGAGCTGTATATCCAACATGTTGTGGAACTCCTGACAATTTATTCTGCTTTTAATTACAGAGCTGAGACTATGGAGGTTCCTAAGGAACTGGCCACTGGAATTTTTTACGTATGATAACTCTATATTCCCTAAAAAAGAGAAGGGTGTAGAATGAGTAATGTTAAGGTATAGTGATGACAGCCCAAATGGTTTGCAGGAAGGATTAGGATCAAAGTGGAAATGTCTGCTTTACCTTAGAAGCTTCTTAGGCGATGAAAATAAAAAGCTGAAAAAAACCAGTAATGATATGACACAGTTTTTACACCCCTCAAAATATAAGTATAGTCACTGTGGATCCCTCATGAAATCTTTGTAATATCACAAACCCAAACAACGCAAGACTGCCTACCTGGCCACCCTTTTCAGCCTCTGGGTACGTATGACTGATAGGCACCAACTATGGAAAAATTTCACAAGGGGCAGAAAAATAAAGTTTTCTGTGGGGCTTATTGTTTTCAGAAACTCTCTTGGCTCTGTAAATAGTGCTGGTTCAAGTAAATGCAGAGAATGCTCTGCAGCTATTTATCCCTGTGTTGTAACCTGGGGAGGCTGCTGACTAGGCTGACAGCTCTCCCACACAAGCCACACAGGAAAAAAATGACTCAAGGTTTGCAGCATAAGTCCTCACTTGAGAAAAGGCTTCTAAGGGGAAGAAGGCTCTGTGAATTTCCCCCCCACTCATCGGCTTCTGGAGGTGAGATTGGACCTTGGGGCATAGTTTGTACAAAGTCAGTTTGGCTGGCTGTACTGCTACACTACAAGCAGGTTAAGAGGATAGCAACACCTCAGAAGTGAGCAGACCCACATCTGCAGAGTCAGCAGAGGCATTATCTGGAAGGTTTTTGACGTGGGGTCCCTTTTACTTTAGGCATGGATGGGATTATGATAAGGACGTGCTAATGTTGGCTAACCACAACAGACATGCCCTGCTTGACACTACAAGAACTGATGAGACTGACTCCTTGGGGCTTTATGGAAAATAGATCCTTGGTTTAATTCTGTTCTATGATTAGTTACTGCTTCATACATTTCTTTTTTTTTTTTTTATGTCCCCAGAGGACACCCACTGATTTAGTTCACAATTCTGTGTAGTTTATAAACCAGATTTTACTTTCTATCAGCACAGCAATACCTCAATGCTGTGTGAGAACTCAAGGGTTCATGTATTAGTGGTACATACAGAAGGCTTATTTAGAATTTACCATGGATCACATTGTCAGATTCTTTTTTTTCCTAGCATTAGATCCACCAAAACATCTCTGAGCCTGTCCCACTAAATAAAAGCCCTGACTTTCAGAAGAGAATAAAAGCAGCTCTTGTAGATCTTGTTTATAGCATGTCATATGGTACAGTTTGGTCAGAATATTTTTGAAGTTAAATAGTGTTTAGAGAAGTTCCAAAACAAAAATCAATCCAAGAAAAAAAAAATAAAAACTGATGAAAGATACTTGATTTGTAAAATGTCAGCTCTGCTTCCTTTGAGCAGGGCCTCATCTGTAAGAAATGGCTGTGCAACTCTAACAGAGGGGACTCATTTCTTTTTCTTTTTCAACTGAAATAATTAAACTTTTACAGCCATGGAGGCATGGTTCTGCCTTATTTTAAGCACAATCAGTCCTGTTTGGTAAGGACAAATATTTGCACTCAAACTTGTCCTCACACAAGGACGCACGCCCCAATCCCCTTGCCCGTGAAGAAAAATTCCCTGAGCACTGGACTGCATACTGAAATACCTCTACAAACATGGAGGCTACTTGAACATGTAGCTGCAACTTCGTTCCAGGTGTGCCACATGTCAGTGCAGGCTTTAGAAAACCGAGTATCTTCAGAGACAGTACTTTGATCTTTCTGTTCAAGTGCAACACTAAGGTAAACTAAAAATGAATATCCTAGTTGAGCATGTTTTAGTAATCTGCCCAGGAATGTGATGTTCCTTGAAAACAGATATATGGGTTTCTCTTTCTGTCCTTTCATAAATTCAATCCCTTTTTGTTAAGGGACATATGAATTAGTTTTTCAAGCTATAAATTCCCAAACTGCTTCTCATCAGCTCCTGTGTAAGGACACACTGCTTGTGTCCAAATTCACCAGTCAGACCACAGCTCACACAGCTTTGTGTGTATTTCCTCTAGTGTGGATCTTGGGAGTTTCCATTTATCTGAGGAAGGGTTATTTATCGTGCAAGTGACTCTGGTTCTAGTTCACCTGAATCTCATGACAGTGTTTTGGATACATAATGGTCAAGGTCTCAGTTTGTCTTAAAATGTCAAAGCAAATTTTTAGCTTCTGTGATTGAAGCAAAAGTTATGAAATGCAGAATGCTCCTTTAAACTGCAGAATCCAGAAGGCAAATAAAACGCTCTCCCCATCTTTATATTTCAGGTTCTTACGGGTTTTAGCTAGTTTCTTTCTTTAGGATTTTGTTGTTTTGTTGAATTTTTTGTTTGTTTGTTTGTTCGTTAGTTTTTGTTTGTTTGGTTGGTTGGTTGGTTTTTTTTTGTTTGTTTGTTTGTTTTTCCGTAGAGAAGGCTTCTACTTACCAATTTTTTTATTCTTTGAGACTTTCAAAGAGTTTTTTCTGGCCTTCTGACTGTAAATGAAATCAGGGTAATGCCACTTTCATTATAACTGAAATAAAGGGCAATTAGCCTCCAAGCAGCTGCAGCCACCAACTCCTTTCAACAAGAAAGTTAAGGTTAGCATGCCACGATCTATCCAAACCAAAGAAAAATCCAAAGGAGCTCCTTCCTTGTAATGCTCAGGGCAGTCCTAAAGAAAAGGCTGGGGTGAGCCCTAAGAGGAGACACAGCCTGACAGTGGGCAGTGTTCGGTGAATCAGAGGAATTTGCAGTGCATGTGTCAAACCAAGCACTTTTCTCTCTGTTCTGAGAGGGGTGCGGGAGGTTTTCCATTTCCCTCATACAAATGGCCTCGCAGCCTAAAGATAAGGGTCTGATGCTGGACAACTGAGACTGCATTTCTTGTTTAATTGTTAGCTTGTTAGCTCCTTGCCTGGATAATTGTAGATGTGAGTAATTGGGCTTTTCCTCCTGTCTTTTCTTCCTTTCTTTTTTTTTTTTTTTTTAATTGCACCACTGGAAACAATGTATGTCTGGGAATATTAGAGCAAGTGGAAAGAGAAAACAACCTTTTTCCTGGAATATAGTGTTATGCCATGTGGGTCAGAAGCAGATGAATCTAAACAATGACAAAAGAGAGTCCCTTTATATGTACATTTCTTCTTGTTCCTTTTTGAGACATAAAATCCTTGAAGTTACTTATTTTACTGTAAAACCAATTATTTTTCTACCCTTTGGGTAACTAAATTCAGATTGAAGCTACTGTTAAATGATTGGTTCCTTTCTATCATTTCTTTTTTTTTTTTTTTTTCTATGTTAGTGCTGTCAGTATATTCTGTGCCTGTTTTAGTATGGCTTATGTTGCTCAAGAAAGATTGCAACAGACTTTGTGTTTTGTACATGCAAGAAAGCTACTGCTTGTAGCTAGCAGGAAAGATGTGAAAGACTGAGACTGGAACTTGTATTTAACCCTGCTATTTTGAAAAACATTTCAAGAAAAGGTCATTTCCACAGTGTAGAAGGGACAAGAAATTCGAAAATGAAAAAGGCTTCAAATAAAACAAGTCATCCTCAGAGAACTCACTGGGAATCATTCATTTGAGCTCACCCAAAAAACATTACTTTAAAGTTGTTTACAATGCCAGGTTCTTGGATTACAAATTCAAGCTATTTCCTTAGTGAAAGTGCTTTTTTCCTTCTCGTTTTTTTAAACAAGGTTTCACTTTAAAATCACAGTTTGATTTTCTAAAGAAACACATTCCTTACAAGTATATCAAAGAAGTTAGATTTTTTTTTTCATGGAAGAAAAAGGAATTAATGTGTCTGAAATGCATGTTCACCAGTTTAGTTTTGTATGAAGTGGTAGCTTTAAGAATCACTCCTGATTAACTCCAAATGCTAATGAAGTTAGCAGGCCTTTGCACGTGGTTCAAATTAAATACATGATCAAGTGATCTACTGGATCTGACAGGCTGTGCTCTTCAGGAGACTCAAAAAACACTTTTAGCTGTTTTTTCTTGTTTTTTTCCTTGAGAATACATGTAAGGCCTCATGACCTGAATCATTTCACAAGTTCATTTCTGTTTTACCTTATAATTAATGCAAACCCTGAATATTAGTCAGATAAAGGTGTTTTTCTGTTTTATTTTTGGGTGGGGAAGAGTTCGGGAAACAATTCTTCATTTAGAAATCTTCTGATGTAATTCTGACATATAAAAAAAACCCAGTATTTGAAGGTTTAGAACTTTGGATCACAGGGACTTTGGTCTAACTTTGTCAGACATAAAATGAAATTTTCCAGTCTGGTTCCTACAATAGTTCAGCAACCCAAAATGGCTTTTCTGCTTCAATTTTACAGAATAGTCAGGAAATTTGTTGTTTTCCTTTGCCCAACATTCCGCTTTATCTGGAAAGCCTAGGTTTGACTGTTAGGAACATGATGCTCTTCAACAGTGCTTGTTAATACTTTAAAATTCTTGGATCTTTTTCAGAAAGTTCAGACCCTGGGAAAGCAAACTTTTTCACTACTATGAATAAATTCCAGTTGACTCCACTTCTCCAACTTCAGTAGCTGTCATCAAAATGAACATTACACAGAAACATTGAATTTACCCTACCTATCTTCCAATACCATGAAAGAGGCAGTAAGTGCTGCTGTGAACATTAGCGACTTTTCCTCTCCAAAAATGAGTCCATAACCAACAATAAAGAATTTGCATATACTTATTACAGATAATATTCTTCCTGTGCAAGTTGTTTGTGCCTGGCAAGATGCCCCATCCACCAGCCCTTGAAATCCACAGACACTCATTAGTGCTAACACCAAGTCAATTAGCTGTTTTATTTTAGCTGAGAAGAGCAGGTTTCCAGATGGACAACTGTCTCTAGTACTTTACATATACTGGAAGATGCCACATAACAATGTAAAAAACAAAGCAGCTACAGAACTTTGGCTCGGTACCTACAACTTACTTTTGTTGGCAGCAGTGCTCTACGGAGAGAAACAAAGAGTAGATGAGAGAACTCCCCTTATATTTTTGAGATCTGAATAAGAAATAATCCAGGATAAAAATGGCTCATGCAAAACCACTACACCTCTGTGTTGTCACAGCAGCATCTTTCCTCATCATCCTGTGTGTACCAGAGGCACGACTTAAACTGATACCCAGTGATCTTTACCTTCCTCATTATTCAAATCAGCCATTCTAGAAATCCCTTTCTATGCCTTTTTTTCAATTTCTGTATTAGATGCAGGCCTTTTATTTTATTTAAGGCCTGGTACAACACACTGAAACCTACAATACTGTTATCTTTCTTCAGTCTCCTGTTGTTTGGGAGACTTCCTATTCCCCTTCCCTCTTTTTCATACGCTTCCTCTATGCCCATTTACTTTGTGTAAGTTACTGATTTTAAATTCTTTACATTTACAAAGCACCCAATTCTCAGTCCTTTTGCTCTTTTCATCATGCTGGAGCTGCTGCTGCTTTCCAGTCTGAGAGCATCCAGCTCTTTTTTCACCTAAAACCATTAGGGCACCTATTCTTTGAGTAGTTCCCTTTCCTCTTTGGCCATTGTGCTGAGGCCTGGGCATGCATCCCCAATGGACTTAAGGGAAACTCACTGTGTACTTTTCCTTCTAACCTTCTCCTCTCCTGATGCATTGGGTGCCTGCTCTATTGCTGGAGGATAAAGTTATCAGTAGTACTATTGCTGGTAGTATGGGTAAACAGTGGTTAGCAGTGGTGACACGATTACCATGACATTAGAGGCCACATGGAGACTACAGTTAAGGTCTGTTTTCTTCAGTATGCTTCTTCAGTGCTCAGTAAAAAACATAACCCTGTATCCTCCTATTACTACTCAGCTCTTGGTATTTTCATCCGCTTCTCATTTTACTGAGAATTTTTCTTTGGCCTCTTCCTCAAAACACACTTTCGTGACACTCCCATCAACTCACAACAAAAACTGTCAAGAAGGGTCATAAAGAGGTAACTTGCCCCACTCCTGCCATCACCCCCCAGCAAAAGCCAGCAACTGTAGAAAGAAGTCAGGGTGATGAATGAACTGATTGCTAACTCCAAACCCTCAATTCACCTGCTTGTGACTTGCTGCTCTTGTGAGTGTTTTCTTCACCTGTAGCCTATGCAATTTAAGTCAACAGCAAATTCATTTACACATATAGTTTGTTAAACTGATGATTCTGTAAAACCACTGGAGAGCTGATCAGGGCCTAAAATGAAGCCTGTGATTTCTATGGAAGTCTGAGCATTGTCTTCTGAAATCAGACTCCTCTAAGAATTCCTACTTTCCAGTCTCTCTGTCACTCTGGCAAGCTCCTGAAAGGTTGTGGAGTTTCTTTCAGGAGAATTTTTTAAAACCCAGTTAAAGACAAATACTTGCTGGGAATATTCTGGATATAAGCAATTCCACTGGGTAGTGTCCAAAGCAAAGATTCTGACTTTTTTCTGTGAGATGATTGCAAGAACTTCCTTAGAAACCTCATCCTGACTTTCTTTACTATTCTTCAAATTGTGCAGGATGGGTGCAGAACATGAGGATATTGTAGATAACAAGTCAAAAACAAGACACCAGAATGACAGGAGGCAAAAAGAAATTCTGGCAATGATGACCTCACTCATTAATCTGATACTGACCATCTGCAATAACAAATGAAGCTCTGAGAAGAAAACAAAATGAGTTTAAAACCAGCTACAAACATAAATTGTTCAAAAGCAGTAACAACCAAACAAAAATCCCAGCTCCAGCTTCTGTTCCACAAGAAGTCTCAATGGAGCCTTTGGGACGATGGTCCCCATATTTCAGTCAGCCATGTGTGTCATGAAAAGTTTGTATCTGAAGATTCATGGATTTATTGACTGCTCTTAGCACACTGCCTTTTGTTCTGCTTTTTGTTCTGCCTTTGCCTCACACCTCAGCAATCAGATAAGCCCTTTGGGACTTGAAAAACCTGGGGTTTTCTTCCCTTTGTGCAACAGGATTCTAATTTAAAAGCTTTCTCCAAAAGGTTCCCTGGGGCAAAATCCTATGGGAGAAGCCTTCCAATATTTCTGTTGAAACTCTTCCATTTGGAATGAAATAATTAAATACTTGTTAAACTGTTGGCCTTGAGGTTACAGAACTTGCCTGGAAGGGGAGAGGTGAATATTTCATCCTGCTCTGATTAATAGCTTGCTATTTTATGTTAATCCAAGGACAGACCTCTAGCATTGTCCTTCCAAGTAAGCCTTACTTTGAAGTCCTATTCACACATTTCTTTCTTTGCTTGGCTTTTCTCCTTTATATGTCACCCCAACCTAGATGAGGGGTATGAATACAACATAACTCTAGGGAAGTCTAGAATTCAATGCTCAGCATTTCCTGTTGCCTGGCTTTGGTGCCTCTCCAGGCATTATGTCAGTTTGCTCTGCAAAAGCTTATTCTTATGCGCCCAACAAAGGCTTAGTACCTCACTGGAGTCTAGTGAATCGAGGTATTTATGAGTTCCTTCTCTGGATTTCACCTCTAACTAAGTATTTTCTTGTTCTTTATTAAATTCCTATTCAACTTAAAGTAAACCCCGCTGCTAATTGTAGTGGGACATGGAAAGCCTTTTGCTGCAGCAAGGTATTTATATGGATTGGAAGCTGTGATATACCTTCTGCAGGACCCCATTTGGTCTAAAGTTAGAAAGAAAAGTTGAAGTTTAGCTGTCTACAATTCTTTGCCATGTCAATGCATGCTGGTCACATTGTTTGAGGTGATTAAATTTCAGTACGTAGAAAATGCATTTACATTCTTTCCTGAGGTTTCCCAATTGCTGAAATAGCCTTCACACTACTCTCTTCTGCAAGGATATTTCCAGAGGAAAAGAATTTGGATGTACTTGTTCAAGTAAAACTATAGATAGGTTTTTCTTTGCCCTCTCCCCCAAAAGCAGGGAACTAATTGTACCCTCAAGGGGTGCACAGTAAAAAGCTGCTAAATTAGCTTTATGCCTTTTTTATTCACACAGTTCTACAGCATTGAAAGATGGTGGAATCACCTACATCCTTTAAATTTGTTTTTTATATGTGCATTAGATTACATTGGAGCAGCTATCATTGCTAATATTAACGCTGTTGGTTTAGGTGTAGATGTCATGATATGCAAAACCATTCAGTGCTAGATGCCATAAGGGTCCTAATGCTACGCTGGCTGCAAGAAATCTAAACAACTCTGTTCCTTCAGCATTTTGCAATCATCTAAGGTCATTTTGCCTTGTCTGTAACAATTGTTAAAGTTGCACCCATCTGACTCTGTCCTGTAGAGCTATTTTGAACTTCCTGCGAAAAAGAGGGAGGATATGAGCATCAATTAACATATTACTTTATTTGGCATCTCATGGGAATCTGATACCTGGGGAACATTAGTTATCTAGGCTGAAAATAGTAACTTAGTCTCTTTCATCCCATGATATCTAGTTTATAGTGTTGCTTCCAGATGATGATGTTGCATTTAATTACAATGCAATAATAAATAACCTGTCATACAATAACTTTAATTGTCCTT